>VZTO01014172.1:238463-273410 GCA_013400615.1 Syrrhaptes paradoxus
GAAAGTGGTGGAATCACCATCCCTGGAAGTGTTCAAGAAACGTGTAGATGTGGTGCTTAGGGACATGGTTTAGTGAGTTAGGTGGTGTGGGTTGATGGTTGGACTTGATGATCTTTGAAGTCTTTTCCAACCTTAACGATTCTATGATGTGTCCGTTACGTTTTTCAAACTGCACAGGGTATTGTCTCATCTATGTGCATGTCCCAAAAACACAGCTTTAAATGCTAGATTTTCAAACCATTCATTATGTAACAATGTTTAAATCTCTACAGGTCAGATGGCCACGCTCTCTTCTGGCTGGATGCATAGCTTTTAATGCATACATTAACCCTGGTGTTCAACCAAAGTTGCTGCAGCAGCCCCTGTCTCCACACCACCTCCTCAGCTGGGCCTGGAGATGACCTGTTGTGTGTAGGGTTACACAGTGAATTAGTAGAGGGAACTAATCCAAAAAAGCCATTTTTGCTGGTAGATGAGGCAGTAATTTTCCCATCATACATGCATTTCTGATTTGATCTATCACACATAGAAGCGCACGTGAAGAGCACAGATGAGGAACTGCTTAGAACAGCACTGCCAATGGACACCAGTTCATGAAACAGTGCTGCTTCTTCATCTTCTAAATGCATTAACAGCTAGAACAGATACGCTTACCTATGCCACAATCACTGCTTAAATGGCAGAATTTACACTCAGCATAGCAAGATCTAGGCACACTCCTATTACTTTGAGTCCCAGGAGGAAAAAAAAAATAGGAAAAAAAAAAATCAGAACTGGTTCTGTCAGCACCTAATTAAGAAGCAGTGCAGAGTACTCTTGTCAAATCAAATCCTTTGCAGTATGGTTCAAGACATTCAAATGTATCCAGAAATGATCTAAAAGTACTGGCGGGTGCAGAACAGTACGACAGACAACTTCTCTTACCCCAAAAGCAGGCCTCTGCCTCCCAGACTGGGAACTCATTACCTTTACTTTCCACCCCTGCCAGAGTACCGTCTGCATGCTTAACTGAATGGTCTTTGGCATCATAAGAAGCTGCATTTAACCTTTATTTATCTGTTGTAACCAACAGCTTCTTTCACTTAAACTGAAAGAGGGTAGATTTAGAATGGATATTAGGATGAATTTTTTTCAGGTGAGGGTGGTGAGGCAGTGGCCCAGGTTGCCCAGAGAAGCTGTGGATGATCCCTGGAGGGGTTGAAGGCCAGGCTGGATGAGGCTTTGAGCAACCTGGGCTAGTGGAGGGTGTCCCTGCACGGGGCAGGGGGTTGGAACTGGATGATCTTTAGGGTCCCTTCTAACCCAAACTATCCTATGATTCTATGACTTTGATTTACTAAGACCTTGAGCACTGAAGGACTCAAGCACCTCTACAACTCCTCTTACTGAATTCAGCAGAAAAAAAAAAAAAAGTGTGCAACTGAATGCTGGGCAATCTTTTTGATACCTTCTCTCTGTAACTGTGAAGTATCTTTCGGGTAAACCGGAACATTTTCTCTAAGTGTGACATTTTTATGTTCTCTTCATTCAACAGCATCAAGACTCCATGCTGGAGTTTTGCCTCCTAGCCAGATTAGATCCTATCAAGGGTATAGTTTACTGCAAAGTTAGATGCAAAATCGATTTTACACAGCACAACTGGTTGACTCCAACCCAGAGCAGTAGAAAGCGAGTGAAACCAAGATAAGCCTCATTCTTCATGATGCAATCACTACACACAGCGCCCGTGGTTACAAACGGCAACCCGTGTACCCCTTGAGTGCTTATGCAAAGTAACTTTTCAAGCATGAAACCGTTCCAGTGCCCAAGCTCTCTTTAACTCCTTCGGCAGCACAAACCAGCTGCGCGCAGCTTCCTTTTATCCAGCCCCAGCAGCAGCAACAAGCAGCCGCCCCCGGCCGGAGCTGGCCAGGGAGGCGCCCCAAATCTGAGACGGGACCCAGCCCACCTGCGCCGCGCACCCGGTGAGGGAGCCTCGGGGCGGGGAGGCTCTGAGCTGCCGTGAGGTGGCGGCGGCGGCAGTGTTTAGTCTGCCAGTCCCGGGCAGCCGGGCGGACGACGGCGGCCCTGCCTGCCGGCGCGGCGGCGCCCTCCCGCCCCCCTCCGGAGGCTGCCGGCTCCCGTTACGTAACGGCCGGGAGCACCGGGACACCGGCCCCCTCACCGGCCGGGAGGAAGGGGGACTGCCGGCGGAGCGCTGCCACGTATCGGGCCCCTCCCCCCCCCAACCCACGTCGGGGTCGCCGCACACCCGGACCCCAATGCTCACCTCACGCCGCGCCGTGTCCCCCCAAACCCACCCACTCCCACGTACCGCCACGGGTGGGAAGCGGGGCGGGGGCGGCCGGGCCTCACCTGAGGGAAGGGGACGACAGCAGCGGCACCACTGCGCACTGCCTCAGGGGCGTAACCAAGCGCGCGCGACCGGCCCCGCGCAGGCCTTTATAGGCGCGCAGGCCACGCCCCCCGTCCGGCGCGAGGGGGAGCGCGGGGCCCGGCGGGCGAAGGGGGGGCGAGCGGCGCGCTACGTGAGCTTGGTCACAGCGGCGGCCGCCACACTGCGCATGCGCAGCCTCCGCTGCTGCTGCTCCACGTGGGCGCCGCGGGTCACCCACCGCCGCGGGAACGCAGCGACTGGTGGGTACCAGCGTGGGGACACCCCAGTGCCGGGGTGTCGCGTTTGTAATCACTGGGGGAAAGAAATTGGGTGAAGATGGAACTTCCCACAGGACCTCCTGCGAGGAGCGTTAGTCTGAAAGTGGGAGTAAAGTTTCCCCAAAAAGGCCTAAAACGTGGGGAATGCTGTCTGCAGCCTTGCCCGGCCAGCCGAGCCCTACAGGACCCCCAGAGCATCCCTCTGTTCCCCCCAGCAGGCCCAGGGCCTGCACCCCGTCACAGTCTCGACAGCCCCAGCGAAGGGGATGGTTCCCACAGCCCCCAGCTGACACTTCCCTGCAGACATTCCAGCCGGCATCTGCTTTTTGACCATAACAGCGTGCTGTCATGATTCATGCTGCATGCGCAATGCGGTATCTGCCCAGATCCCCACTCCCGGAGCATGCTGGCCAGCCAGCTCACCTCCTCTGCTCACCCAGCTAACGCTCTGGCGCTTTAATTTCTCTTGATAATTTTTCATTCTAAACCAACCTTGCTCCTCCCGCTCTCCATCTGCTGTATTTCACACCACCCTTTCTGTTCCATCATCCAAGTCTTTGCTGGTAGCCAACACTTTTCACCAGTCTTGTCCTGCCCAGCCCAGGTGAAGGCATTTCCAGATGGACAGTACCTTCAGCAAGTGCCATTTCAGAAGCAGAGCTCCCTTCTTACAGAGCTTTCATCTAAACTCTGGTGATGGCAAAGGCATCTTGCAAGGCAGTATCACAACTGGTATCACAAAGTGTATCACCCCCATCACCCCGCTCTGGCTCACAGGAGCTCTTGCTGTCACAGAAAGACGATAAGCTGCTTGGACATGACTTGCCGTGGCAGATCTCTGCTGACTGTTCTTTGTTTTCTAGGAGTTCATAAATAAGCAAGTTGTTTGTTCATTGTAGTTCCAGCAATTAAGTTGGAACCAGAGACAGTCATAAGCAATTTTTCCTTTCTTTTTAGACATGGGCTTCAAATAAGAACCATCTCCTTAATAGCCTAGCCAGCCTGCAACCATCCTTCCTTTCTTTAAAACAGATTCTTTTGGCCACCCCCAGCTGGAAAGCTTTCACAACAACAATCACAGAGTGCTGGCAAAGATGTAACGGGTCAAAATCCCCTTCTAACACACATTCTTTCACAGGTTTTCAACTGGCTTAAAACCACGTCATTCATAAGAAGTAACTGGAGGTTGCAGCATGACCCATAGCTAAGATTTCTTCCCTCTATTTAAGCTGTTACCTTTGATTCCCTCAGCAATGCCTTTTGAAGAGTAAACACCACAACATCAGATGTTATGCCCCGTTTTGGGGAAGACTGAGATATGACATATCTCCTATGAGAAACAAACAACACAAAGTGAATTTCATAATTTCTCGTCCAGCTGTGGACACAGATGGGACCGCACAGCCAACTCCATTGCCAGTACTGTGAGTGCTGCTGTGCCAGCGCAGGAAGGAGGCCAGTTTTTAGCGGAACTATCCGTCAAAAAATAAGCTTTCTTTTCCTCTCATTTTGGTCATCTTCCAACAGAAATACAACTCCTACAACTAGCAGGAATCACTGAAATTATATACAAGCTTCTAGCTGACTTATCTAGTTAAAGCTCTATTATCCAAAGAGTTCCATAATATCTAGCCAGAAATTTAACAGCAGCTTGTAGAGATTTGGCAAAACCTCACACACTGCAGAAGCATTCAGATTCTTCCTAGCCAGATTCACTGCTTTCTCAACATCTTTTGCACTATTCATATATTTTTAGAAAATATGTCAGGCAGTAGAGAACAAGAAGAATAAGAATAAGTTTATTAGCACATTTAGTAGTGGGCTCGCTTGTATTCGTCGGCATGGGGCTGAAGGCAAAGAAATTTCTGCTAAAAGGAGCTCAGGATTTAGGCATCTACCAAGCAGTCAAATAGAGAGTTGCTTCCAATAGTCATGGCATCGTCTTGCTCCATTAAGCAGTTTCTGCCCCTTATCAGTGCTTTCTGCCAGTTAGGTAGAGAGTACTTACTCATTTTCTCCTTCCTCAACTCTGGCATAGTCACATAGACATTCCAGTTGCATTAAAAGATGATTTGTAAATTGCTCTATGCTGGACTCGTGCGTTATCACCCACCCTCAAATGCTGATGGGGTTGGGCAGCTTCAAGCAGGCCTTAGTGTCTCTAGGATCAAATGCAGCAGAAGTGCTTTTTCAGAGTGAACTGCAGCAGACAAAGTGGCTTTCAGGCTTCCTTTAAGATTTTAGAGCCCTGTGTGTTTTCTAGCAGAAGCACTGACTCCGTAGCAAGTGCAAGCGTAACAACGTGCTTCCTTTTCAGAGCAACCCTGTAGAAGCACTCCACAGGCCTTAAGCTGAAGGACACTAAAAGAAAGCTCCATCTAAAACCAGAATGAAGCACAAGAGGCCTCATAAGAGCAACTCTCGTGACTCACCAAAGCTTTGTTTAGCCCATGCTGCCCAGAGCACCGTCCCAGCCTCCAAACACTTTTGACTTGGGAATTTCCTCAGCTTAATGTGGTTTGTCTATTTAGTAACCCTCAACTGAGTTCTCTGTTAAGTATTTCTTCTCTCTTGTGCTAGAACTGTTTTGCACCCACAACATCCTTTACCTTGCAGTTGCGCCGGGACATGGAAAACCATCTCCGTTGGCTCGCTGGGAACACGGCTTCAGCTAGTTAGATTCGATTAACCAAGTTCCTACAAGGGATGAGACAGCAAAAAGTTGCTTTCACATGTGTTCATCGAATGGTGCGTGGGTGTTGTAGTTGTCTGCTCCCAAAATGAAGTCGTTACCTGCCATCAAGAGCCTGGATCCAGTATCATCCGTTATCCCGTGCAGTGCAGCAAAGCAGCACCAGAGTTTGAGGATCTTCCCGAAAGCAGCAGAGAGGGGAAAAGGCAAACCACATATACTATCCTAATGAGCTGAAATAAACAATTCCTACTAAAATGTCGGTCAGGTGTTAAAAGTGTCTCCTCTACACCTGCGCAAGTGTGGTAGGAGCACAGAATGGCATGAGCAGCATCAAGTTGGACAGTTTCTGTCTTCTAGAGGTCCCCACCCTGAGTAGGAGAAACTGTCAGAGTACCGCATATACATAATATACACTACAAGTCTAACTTTAGAGCCAAGCCAGATTTGGTTAGTTTGCATCTAAAATTCAATGACAGAGGGAAACACTACTCATTAACATTCTCTTTAAAGAAGTGTTTTGTCTTTCCCTGGTCTCTTCCTAAAAAAAGAAATATTTTTTTACCAAGAAGTTTCTTATGGCTTGACTGTACATTTTCAATGCAAGTTTGCTAGTTTTATGTATTTAAAGCAAATAACAGTTGTTTTGCAAGGGCCAGCTGTTAGCAATTCTAATGCTTGTTTCTGCTTATTGGAGGCAGCTGGAAAGACACAAAACACAACAGTGAGAAAAAGCAAGATTACTAGGACAACCATATTAGTGTAGAATTACATTTTCCAACCACTTCTTTTGGCTGGAAAAAATCTTTTACCAATTCCTAATACCAATAGAAGTATTTTACTAACCCAGATTAAAAAAAAAAAAATCCTAGGAGCACAGGACCGAAGATTTCCCTATTTTGCAATCTTGCCCATGTAAGAGCTGACAAGTATTTGTTCCTGCCACTTGTGTGTGTCCTCCTTGCCTGCTCCTTTTGTTTGCTCTTCTTGCATCAGGAGAGTCTCAGGGATTCACTTACTCTTGTATCCTGACAAAGCTCAAATTAGGGAGCTATTGGAAGCTCTCAGAGATGCATTTCTACAGCCAGCCTTCACTCCCCTCACAGGGTTGCTTCTCACATGGAGTACAGTATCTGCAGGGGACAAATAACAGTTTATAGTTTATCTGCAATTCACACAGCTCAGCCTGGCTCAAAAACACAAACGAGCAACTTGGTGCTAAAGTGACAACTGATATTTGTGCTCCTTAAATTAAATAATTACATGAGTAAATGATGAGCGAGACCCGTGTTTCCATATTGTCTCCCCTGCTTATGTGGTGCAGAAATACTTCACTGGCCAATGTGCACCCGCAAGCAGGTGGAGGGACCCTTGGAGAAGGCACAAGGAATCTCTCACAGACTGCACCATTTCCCACCAGCCACATCCATCACAGAGGTGACTGATCTCATTTTCTCTGCGTATGTTTGTGCAGTACAGAGAGCAGGTGTACATGATTGGGCTAATCCATGATTTTTTTCAGCTGCATAGCTCAACGAGAGGCTGCAGCACCACAGTGCCTTCAAAGCAGTCTTTACACTGCAGCATAGTGCTCTGGCTTTTAATCCTTCACATAGATAGGGGTGCATTTACCAAATGACCAACTGCTGTCGGCTGAAGGCCATCCTAGGATTTGAGGTCTAAAGTATCTCCCTCAGCTGCTTCCCTCTAAAGCCCGCTCTTCTTGCAAGATCCATTTCTGGGGGCAGTTAGGGTCAATAAATCTGTTGGTTTGTTTTAACAGCAGGGTGGATGCTTCCCTTTGAGATTATATTTCAATCATCTATCTTGTTAAGGGAAGATGTGTTTTGTCCATTAATCCAGTTAGCCTAGTGGATTAATGAGATTGGGCTTGCTCTGTTCAGGAAGCACCCGAACAGTAGTCAAGCATAAATTAAACCTAAACTTGTAAGTATGGCTGGTAACAAGATTTCTATTTCCCTTCATATTCTATTTATTATTTTTACAAGCCATGCTCTCAAATTACATGACGTGAATTCTCAATTAGAATGTCTCAATTCAAGACCAAAAGGCTGCCCTGAAAACATTTATACTTTCATATGTTTATAAAATTCTCTTTGTGCTAAATATAGACAGGTAGGTTCCAGCCCAGAATAATGTTTTCAGTACTTAAGAGGAATCTGTTTGTTCACTTATAAAGGCATGAAAAATATTTGTCATTATTCAGACATCTGTCTTGGCAAAGCACACTTTCTAATCAGAGCTGTTCACTTGCAAATTCAAGCGTGGATTTGGGTGCTTGAACACTAAGCAGGTCTGACCTTTAGATATATCCAGCTCTTGGCATATTTTCTTTGAGGACATGTGGTCCTTAACTTTAAGCAATGCTCATATATTACTGATACAAAAAACACAGAAGCTTGAGGGGGGAGGAAAAAAAAGAAAAAAGAGCAAGAAACTAACAGGAACAAACTCCTGTGTTCAGAACGGCTTAAATTGCTGCATTAGCATTGTTCTGATAATAACTTCTGCTTGGCAAAATACAGTATGTGGGTTTCTGATAGAATGGAGCAGGTCTGGGGGGGGGGGGGGGGGGAAGGAGAGAGATTTTACTCTCAGGCAGCCTCACGAACTCCAGGAGCTAGTAAAAATCGGGAGGAGATAGTCAGCCATCTAGCTTTGCCCAGGGCTTGCGAGCAGTCTGTGCAGAACTACATTTCCCAGTGCTCCCAGCGGGGGAAGCCCAGGGAGACAGCTGCTGCCGCGCTGCCGGAGGAGCAGCGTTCTAACCGAGGGCACCATGGGACTCCCGTAGCTGATCCCTGCTGCTGAAGACAGCCAGAGCGCCGTAAGTGGGGAACATGTGGGGGGAAGGACAGGGATAGACCCACCTCCGGCTGGCTGTGCAGTGCAGGTGAGATTTACAGGCGAGATGGGGGAGTTTGGACTGGCCTCCCAAGAGCAAGGTTTTGCTGTCTCCGAGTTTTCACTGATCCTAACCAAAGTCCAGCACTGCGGTTCCTAGGAAGGAAGGGGTTAAACTCCTGCATACAATTTATTTCACCGTTCCAGGTACAAACTATTCCTCTTGTCCCAGCCAGTCACACCCCGCTGCTGCTGGTTCCAGAGCAAAGTGCAGAGCTGTTTGTGAACTCCTCAAGTCAGCGCTGGCTGCCATGCTGGAGATTTTCACGTGCCAGGCTATATGAGACGTGGGGGTGGAGAAGTGACAGACACGTCATCATCACGCCACTCAATTATTTCAGGCACTGTCTCTGTGACAGTCACCATCCATGCGTGCATCTGCCTGAGCCTGTTGGCATCACACCAAGTTCCCACTGCTACGGCAGGGCCGAGAAGGTATGCTGATGCTCTCCCCAGGAGGCTTGGCTTCCCTGTCTCCCCAGGGATCATCCCATGAAGACCACCCTCAGCTGAGACAGTGAGAAAGAGGGATCGGGGCAGAGATGTCAGAAGCCATGAGGCAAAGCCTCCGCACTGCTGGCTACAGAAACTGCCTCCACGGATAGGGAGGAGCCTCTGCTCAGGCATGACTCCTTGAGAGCCATCGCTGACCTATACCAAAAGGAAGGACTCGCAGACGCTGCATTGGCACAGCTTACACATCTGTAAATTGAAGCAAATGTAACTTCCTCCTTAAAGGGCTTTGAGTTCTATGGTTGGAAACTGAAATATTCAAAGCAATGGTTAAGGATTATGAATCATAGTTAATTTTTGCTTCAGCTGAGTGCCAGAGATGGTAGCATTTCTGGCTGTTTTCTGGCATCCTGAAACTGAGTTCAGACTGCAGTCTGTGACTGCCTGAGCTGAAAATGTGTTAGGATTCTTTAGCACAAAAAAAATTCATAGCTGGAGATGGTCCAGTTCAGCTGCAACTGCTGTCTCTCATCTAACTCGGGGAATTCTCTTCCGCAGCTGATATTTTGTCTTTCATTCTCTTCTGGCATCAGTGCCTTTCCCACAGATTTACTGTGTGCTGCAATAGGATGTTCAGTTGGATTGAGGCCATTACAAATTGTGGAGGAAACAAACAAGAGAGCAGCCACCTTCACTGCTCTTTTCCCCAGGAATACACGAGTTTGGGACAGGAACATTTAACCTAGTCTTATAGCAACTTCTGTAAGACCTTCTGTGCACACTCACAGATGGAAACAAGCTGCAGATATCTTGAAATAGTCTTTAAAAAAATGCCTGGAACTGGGCTTGGAGTGTGACTAGAGACTAAGACCAAAGTGATCATTTTGGAAAGCAAATGCCAACATTCTGCAGACTCTGTGAGAGGGACATTTCTGGTAGCAATGGGTTATTGCACCTTCTAAATCAAACTTAACTTTGCAGGACCACTGCATTATATTCTGTGTTTCTCTTTTTAGGCAGAGACAGCTACCTGTAAGTGTTGGTTATGGCTGGGATTTATCAAGCAGTGCACAGAAGAGCTTCCTCTCTTGTCTGCAGGTTGCACTCTACCTATGTGAGAAAAATGAGGTAAGTTCTCATTCGATTCTTGTGTAAAGTGAGAAGACCAGAGTTTGGCACTCTAGTGTCCTCTCACAAACCCTACCTACATCTAACATGAGAGTTAATCTTTTAACAGTTCAACAGTAATACAGTAGTGCTGTGTGAGCTCTGTAAATGATAACAGTAAAATCTCTCCACTCCCTTCACTGCTGATAAGAACTGGTTCTCTCAGGCTGGAGCTCTGTTAATGAATGCCTATGCTTGCTGTCCTAGCTAAGCATTTCTTAAAATACAAGACAAACTTGAAGTGATGCTACTCACCTTGTTTTAAATACTACTTCAGACAGACTGAAAGAAGCACATCCTGAGATCCTTTTTTCCAGTGCTTTCTTTTCCTAACTGAGGCCGCAGCCCTAACTGGGCCCTAAGATTTCAGCTTGGTCTTTACCTCTCATGTCAGCATGGGAGGTAGACTGTACCCTGCAGTAATGCACGTAGCCTGATGGGATGTGTATTCAACATCTAAAGCACCCAGTAACCTTGCCAAACTGGACTTGGAGCCATGCAGGTTGGGGGATAAAGGGGAAGATGGAGGTTTCCTGCACACAAGCGAACATGTCCATGAAGCAGACTTCTTGGATTATGAGACTGGGTTACTGATCTTCTCGGATGTCCAAGACTCGAGACTACTTTTGTGGTAGTAGGAACTGCAATGTTTCTGGACACATGGTACCTTCACTAGGGGCTACAGCCCACCGAAGAGTAGACTCAGCTGTTGAAACCTCTAGAAGCACGTGGAATACATAAAATCTGTACTGTCCATTCAGTCCCCTGCTCTGTGCAAAATAACCGGGCTCAAATAAGCCTAATGCAGGCAATCTCAACATGATCTTGGATTAATATTCCCAATTCTTTTCTCACTGCAGATACTTACATGAGCTAAAGGAAGATGATAGCCTTTGTAGACAAGCCCAGGTCTCAGGAACTTTCTACCTCTTTCACAATCTCTCCCCCTTCCTCCAGAAAGTTGGGAAGAAATATGTGGTACCACAGCTCGGTGCAGCAGGTAAGCAGGTGTCCAGAAAGAAACACCTCCTGGATCACCCAGCTGAAATGATACAAAGTCATTTGCAATAAGAAACTCCTTACATAGGGGTTGAAAAGCTATCAAACTGTGCAGGAACATCCTGATCTGTTTTGGGATGAGCAGTTTTAAACATTTAGGACCTTGTATTTTGGAGAGAGGGCTGGCCGGAAAACATGCAAGGTCTAACTGACAAAGGTTATTTGGCATCATGCAGGAAAATTTTCCTTGAGAGAAAGGTATTGGCTGGTGTAGGACAGAAACAGAATGGACAGCTGCTTCCCAAGCATGAAAAGATTTACATTTTTAGCTTGACATGGTCAAAACTTCCAACAGGTAGGAGAAAAGCCAGACTTTTGGACTCCATTCAGGTGGGACAACTTGTTTGGTCCCCTTTGTCAGACAAGTACCCTGTCTTGAGCCAAGATTGTGTGTACCTTGAAGATCCAGCAAGAGCATCATGGTTACATGAATGTGCTTTCATGACAACTTTTCCTTCCCCTTTCCCCTGCCGTTTAGAAATGAAAAGGATCCTGGAGACATTCAAAGAGACTGAACACTGGATAGAGAAGTCAGTGCTGATCGGTTGTTCAGACGAGCACGTACCACACTTTGCCCTGGATTTAGGTCGGGATGACTCCTATCACATTTGATGTACTGAGATGAAGATGCTGCCTAGACAGCATCCCTGGTCCTGGATGGGTAAACATTTACTACCAACAAGGACTCGGTTGAGTCTCTGTAGGAGCTGTTGTGAGTGTGGCGGGTCAGAGCCACAGAACCGCACTGCTGTTCCTGTGTGTGTGTTCATAAAGGTGGGCTGTTGGAAGGTCACTTAACATTTGGGAACATTACCACTGATGTGATGTCACTTCCATGGGAACTTCCAGAAATTGTATACCGGAACAATGAAGGGTGTAAAGTTGGGATAATAACTGCAATTTTTGAGATCAAAGATTGTATTTTTGTTGTTGTTTTAAACAGGAGCCTTGGAGAAATCTGTCCTTGAGTCTGAACTCAAGGGATCATTTACTGACTTAAGAAAAGCTCTCTTTGTAGTGGATGAGAAAGATTCTCCTTTGCTGTCTTCGGTACTGTACAAGATTTTTTACGACATCAAAGTATCATGCAGGGAGACTGCTCTGAATCATCTCTTTGCCCCAGGTATAAATAAGATTTGTGTTTCTCTCTTGGTGTTCATAGGCCCAATCCCTTCTTCGGTGGCACGATTCCCACCAGTACTGTAGCAAAACTGGGCAGCCCACTCAGAAAAACGTAGCTGGCAGCAAGCGTGTCTGCCATGCCAGCGGAATAATTTACTATCCACAGGTGAGCACCCGAACAGCAAAGGTAAGAAACACAGGGGCTCTGTGGCAACAAGCCAGTGCTGCTGGAAGGCACGGAGGGGAACCTGTAAAAGTCAGGAGGAGTGTTTTGCATGTGACTGGGTGCTTTTTCTTTACTGTTCATCCAGTGACCCCCCACCAGCTAGCAAAAGCAAGAATTTGCACTTACCCATTTGGTCTGAACTCCTTGCTTTGCTTTTTTGCTCCATCTGGTAGGTGTCTCCAGTGGTTCTCACCCTGGTGTCCGATGGGAGCCGGTGCCTCCTCGCACGACAGCCCTCATTTCCCCAGGGGATGTACACCGTGCTGTCAGGCTTCTGTGACATGGGTAAGGTGATCTCTGATCCAGTGTGGTGGCCTTGGACATGGAGGACGTGGGGACAGAACAATGGGGCATCAAGCAAACGCCTTTTCACAGAGGAGCAAGGAAACATAGGTGGTATCAGGGAAAAACATACTGGATCTGAATAGATCGGCGTTGCCATTCAGACAGAACTCAAAATAGCTGTCTGTATCTGAAGAGAATGGGAATTATGGGGGTGTATCAGTTGCTCTAGTCCCTGATGGTAAATACAAGCATGAGAATCCCCAGGTTAGAACCCCAGATACTTTTTTAGTTGATTTTGTGCCTACCATGGTCTGGCTCAGAAGAAAAACTGCAGATCTCTTGTTCCAGGAGGGAAAATGGCTTAAAAAGGGAAATGGTGAAGAGAGGCAGCATTGTTTTGTCCACCAGCTGTATGTAGACAAAGCCAAAGAGGCCTCTGGTGCCTCTGTTGAAGGGAGGTAAGCGCTGTTGATGAATTAATTGAGTATCATGCTGACAAGCATTCCCAGGTCAGCACAGTCAGAGCTCCTGCATGTGCATGAGTGGTCAGGGCTGGAACACCTCAGAAATTAGTGTGCCTGCATTTTATTTGCCACGGTTTGCTGCCCTGAGGCCAGGCCGTCCTTACCCAACTTTGGTCGCTTCTAGGTGAAAATGTGGAAGAGGCAGTCCGGCGGGAGGTGGCAGAAGAGGTGGGCCTGGAGGTGGAGTCCCTCTGGTACTCAGCTTCTCAGCACTGGCCCTTTCCCAGCAGCTGCCTAATGATTGCTTGTCATGCCTTGGTGAGAGCACAGCAGGCCGAGGTGAGCAGATTTGGGATTCCCCTGAGGCATTTCACTGCCCACCTTACGTAGCAAAATCTCTTTCAGTCCACAGACTGTAGGTGGGAGAGCATCAGATCCTCTCTAAATGTGGTTTACCATCAGCTTTCTCCACAAGTGAAGAACAAACTTCAACATCTTCTTTTGCAATGTGCCAGATTTTGCACAGGTCACAATATATATATATATATATATATATATAAGCCCAGAGCCCAACACCCCTCTATTTTTTCCCCTGAACTTTCCAAAGGAGGTACTCTCTGGTATTAATACCACATTTGGCCTAGAACATGCAGATTCTGCCACATGAATTACTGTGCTCAGCCACTAGTACTTTGCAGACTGATGCCCTGTTGGAATGGGGCTACCTGATTTGTGGGGCACCAAGAAAACAAAGCACTGGTGGACAGTAATGTCCTCTCCCCCTGTTGGCACCAGCACTTCATTTAGGCACAGATAAAGCACTCTGGGCATTCCAGCATATGACCTTTGTGGGTCCAAGAACAAGCAAGGTACCGCTGCCCACATTTAAATCTGATTTATGGAATCTGTACTCTCTGAATTCTTTCCAGATCAGTATGAACCGCCTGGAGCTAGAGGCAGCCCGTTGGTTTAGCCTGGAGGAAATCATGGAGGGTCTCAAGAGAGAGCCCAGACCTTCACAGCAAGACAACGGCAATTTTTCACCCTGGTTCCCTCCCAAGCAGGCCATTGCTCACCGGCTGATTTGGGAGTGGGTTAAGCAGCAGACTTCCCAGCCAGCTTAGGCATGATTTCATCAAGTCTGTGATCCTGACAGAACTAGGAAAGCTCCATACAAAAGTTTCCAAAGTTACTGAAGGCAAAGTTTGTGTTACAGTGAGGATGGCATCAGACTGATGGCCGTTTCACACTCGGATACAAAGACTTACAAAGCCATTTCTAAATTCAGACAATTCCATGTACAGTGGATCACCTTTGAGATCCCATGGCCTGCAGTAAATGTACAATATAATTCTTGGTTCCAAAGCATCAAATGCTTTGTGACCAGCTGCTGCTATTGCCCAGCAAGCAACAGAACAGTGAGCCCTGGTGTCTGTGTCCCATTTTCTTCCCCTTTATCCATCTTGGATGGATATCAAATGCACACTTTTTCCAGAAAACAATAAAGGGACAGTGGCACACTTCAGTATACACGTTTATATGGCTCTGGGAGAGCTATCAAAAAACCTGAAGTAAAGTCACTGCCTCTGTGCCCTCCCCGTCTCCTGTTTCCCTTCCCAATCTTCCAGTTTCATATAAAACTTCCTATTTTTTTTTGCAAATCTTACATGGGCTCCTACTTCGTTGATATATCTGAACAAAGCCATCAGTACAGATACCTGAAGGGGACAGGAATGTGTCACTGACTGCCACCATTGGGACTCATTGCAAGCGAGACACCTTTTGAGCAATGGTAAAAATCCGGAGTCCTGACACCTGAGCAGTAAGTAGAAAAGGCAGCTTTCTCACAGAGTGGAGACATGCTGTGTTTCCTCAGGTTAATTGTACTTTGGGAGCTTAGGGTGGGATTCTTTCAGGCCATGGTGGCATGTGCAAACACCTTCCCCACCCTAACTCCCAGCCAATAAAACCCATGTGTCAGAGTGGGTCTTTCATGTCTGTGAACTCGATCTGCAATTCATCCTGGTAAGAATGCACTTGGAATGGCGTTGCGCCTGGCAGTGTGACACCCCGGGTGGTCTGACCACTCCAGCGCTGCATCAGCCCCAGCGCTGCAGCCACCCTGGCACTGCGGCCATCTCCACAGTCCCCTGCCCTGGCAGTGCAACAACCCTGGCGGTGCAGCCAGCCCAGCGGTGAGAACAACCTGCCGGGTCAACCACCCTGGCGATGTGACAACCCTGGTGAATTCACCACCCTGGGAGTGTGGCCAGCCTGGTGGTGCCACAACTCCAGTGGTGCAGCCACGCCAGTGGCATGCCCACCTAGGTGGCAAGAGCACCCTGGCAGGTTGACCGCCCCAGGGGTGCAACAACCCCAGAGGCCAGGACCACCCTGCAGGCAAGACCACCCTGGTGGTGCAACAACTCTAGAGGTGTGGCCACCTCAGCAATGCAAAAACCCCAGCAGTGCGGACAGCCCAGCGGTGCAACAACCCTGGCAGTAACGACACCCTGGCCAGTCGATCACCCCATCTGCATGACAGCCCTGGCAAATTCACTGCCCCAGTAGTGTGGCTACACTGGTGGTGCTACAGCTCCAGTTGTGCGACCACCCCGGTGGTGCGGCCACTCTGGCAGTGCAAAAACTTCTTTTTGATCTCACCTTGCTGCTGGCCATTACCTGCCCTCTTGCGGCCTCCCACCCCTTTTTGGCCTGCCATACTTTTCCTTTTAGGGAAATACACGAGCTGGAGATGGAGGAGTGGAGACAGAAATGGGGGCTGTGCGAGAACCCTGGTGTTGTGCCTTCCCCAGGCAGTGCGTGACAGCCCTAGCATCGCAGCCACCCTGGTGGGTTGACCACCCCGAAGGTGAGAGAACCCTGGCAGTGTTACCACCCCAGCGGTGTGACAATTCTGGCAGTGCAACCACTGTGACAGTGCAGCCACATTGCTGAGATGACCACTGTGGCAGTGTGACAACTGGTGTGGTGCAACTGTCCTGGAGGATCAACCGCCCTGATGGTATGACCACCCTGGCACTGCGAGCAACCCAGCGGTTCAACCGGGTGGCATTGTAGAAAGTGGTTTGATTGTAGAAAAGCCATTAACTCCAAAAGATGTTTGCACTGCTGGGAGGGTTGACCCACTGGTGCCGCACTGCTGGGTAAAATACTAGGGCCTGCGCAGTGAGGCCCTGAACCAAAGTTGACCTCTAGATGAACCTCACAACCCAACAATATATCTAATATGTATAATATTGACCACATATGCAATGTATTACCTTATGAATATATGCCAATTTATAAAAGCTTTGTTGTAATGCTTATAGAGAATTGCTGTAACGCTTGCTGTGTAAGTCGGCAGGAAAACGCTAATTGTGTAACAGCAGCCTCATTTGTCAAAATCAGACATGCCTGTTACGACCGAAAGACAGATATGCCTACCGCAACCACAGAATTAAAAGGATGTGGAGGCCTGCTTTGTTGGGAGACACCTAATCAGGATTACCAGATACATTTAGCTTTTTTGACTTATCTCTTGAGGTTCTGGACAGACTCGAGACAATAGCTGACAAGGGGAAAACCACACCAGACGTTTTTTGCAGTTTAAGATGTAAAGGTGTTTATTCAACTGTATAAAAGCAGTGAGTGTTTGCAGGGAAATTTGGAAGCCTCATCGATACAGTGGACGCACTGTACAGAGATTTCCCAATTGCCAGGAAGGATTCTCCAAATCCTCGCTGCAACCGGGTTCCCCAGCAGCTGCGGATCTGGATGATGGTAACGTATTATCAGGGCAATTGGTGATGTATCTTTCTTAATCACTATTCCTAACTCTGTAGTAATGATTGTAGTAATGATTAGGTGCATCACCTTACTTTATGCTTGCTAGAGTAGTTTGCTTACTATTTTGTAGCTTTACCTTATCCTGCTTTAATTCATTTTCACTGTATTATTCTCCTCATTATTTTATCACTTTAAACAGAAGTAAAAATAAGCTTACTTTTTTTTTCTTTTTTTTATTTGGTGCCTGTGTCCTTTGTGCTAACCCCGTCGATTGGCAAAAAACAGTGCCGCACCGCTGGGATGGTCGCACCACTGGGTGCCGCATTGCTGGGGTCATTGACCTGCCAGGTGCCGCACCGCCGGGGTGGTCACACTGCTGGGTTCTGCAGTGCCCGGATGGTCGCACCGCCAGGGTCATCGACCACCCAGTGGCACAAGAAAGCCAGGCTGCAAAGGGGTTGGAGACAAAAAAAGGAAGGAGGCCACAAAGGGGTGGGAGGCCAAATAGGAGTGGGAAATCAAACAAGGATGGGAAGCCAAAATGGGGTAAGAGGCCAAAAACGGGTGAATGAAACTGTACCAATGTATGACCTTCAAAGAATTTTTCTGTGCATTGGTCAAACCCAGTTGGCATGGCAGTCCGATATCGAAACTCAACATCCAACAAGTGTCCAACTCCTACACGGAAACAACTTCTGCTATATTCTGCTTTGTCAGTTAAAATAATACCAACATCCAACATGCAAAAAAAAACCAGCAAAGATTGCAACTAAAGGGACTCCAAGCTTTAATAACAACACCATCAGTAACAACATCAATAAAAACAACAGCAATAATAATAATTCAGTCCTTTAAAAACAGTTAGGTATGCCTTCAGGATCAATCAGGCTTTTGTATCATTGAATACTATTTTTCTGAATGCATTAAAAAAAACAAACAACCAAGAACCAAAAACTCAACCAATGAGCTTCCCTTCTACCAGTTAAGACACTTGATTAATTGTTGTGTGGAAGAAAAAAAAACCAAAAAAGACTTGTAGAAACTGATTCAGATCTGGCAGGACTGCGTTCCTGCTGTTTGTAGCTCAAGAATTTCTACATATTTTATTTCAAATTTATCTTTTTAAAACAAAGTCTTCATATCTAGAATAGATTTTTCATTCCACATGAAAGGCATATGCTGGATGCCTTCTAGCAACATTTTCAGTGAAAAGCAAAACTCATCTGCTCAGCCTGGGCTCATATATACAGCTACTGCTGGACATGACACCAACATTCAGCAATAAGGCAATTCAAAAAATGCCCAATTATGAAAATGCTTTAACTCCAAGAACGTCTGATACTGCACTGAAGAAGCTGTGCATACCTTCAAAGAAAAACAGAAAACCAACCCACCTCCAGTAATCAAGTTCTATTTCTGCTTTTATTTAAATAAATTCAAAAAATACTTATAGCCAATATTTACATATTCGACCCAACTACTCTTCAGTCCGTCTAGTTAATAAAGAATAGATTCATCCAGTAATTATCAGAAGTTGTTACAATGAACATTGTAGTTTTAGAAGAGCGATTAACTGCCTGCTGAACATTTAACCAGTGTTCCCAAATCCACAAGAGAACACTGCTCCTATGGTATTCCTCCATCTCCCCCTGAAGGCAGGAGCATTTTCAGAACATGAACTGCCTTCCAGATACTGAAGCCACGGAGTAATGGGTAAAAGGACATTTCAGAAATGCAGCAAGTTGGCTCATTGATTTGAAAGACTGAAGACAAGCCTTAAAATAAGTTTCCTTCAAGTCACAAGATCACTTTTCAATTTTCTTGAAACATGTTAGCATTGAAAGATCCAATTTCTAGCCAAGACAGTATCCAAACGAATGGCTTCTGCAGGTAACTTCATTTTGCATCTTTAATATCACATGTAACTAATGCATAAAATGCTTTAAATTCAGACCTTTTGTCTCTTCCTTCAAATACTGCTAGTCTGTCTGTGCTTCATTTTTCAGTCAGCCACGTCTTCTGAATTCAGACAGTCTTCTGTTCTACTGCTCCCTCATTACAACCAATATGATCTGCATTTTCCAGTAAATACACTCCCATGCTCTGTAAAATGTTAGAGGTGGGTCCTGCCAGTCCAGACTGAGCACTATAGGATTCAAGCAGGTTAGCTACTAGGTTCATATCCACATCAAATGGTGTCAACTCACTATCTTTAGCTCCAGAACCAGGGCCAGCATTTTGAGACATGGTTGCATTAACAGAACTTGCCTACAGCAAGTATAAAGAGAAAGTTTTATCAAATTGTATAAGGGGTTTACAAAAAAAACCAGACAAACCACAAGAGAAAAGAAACAAGACAACAGTTCTGCAGCCAACAAAGTTCAGTACGTTCCACACTGTCTTGACAGACAGGAATTTAGTCACCAAATACTCATGCCATGTTAAAAATAATCACTTTCCATTATACAGATTAAGTTTCAAGAAAAGGACAGAGAGGGTTACTAAGTCCTGGTTCAGTTTCCTATGGGAGTATTCTACAACTGCAACACATTTTGCTTGCGCATGGGATTATTTTTTTTAATAACCAGTTCGCACGTGATCAGAAGACAGAAGTTTTTGATCACGTTACTCTGAATGACCAATTTTAGCATATTTCCTCTTTCCTACTAAAGCTCTCAAAACCATTATGCTCCAATGTAGAACTCAAGGCATACTTACCCCTTTCTTTTGGGTGGTGAAACTTTTTACCAACATTGGTATGTGCCAGCTCACAGTCCATCTCATTCATATATATCTTGAGACTGCCTATAAACTCATTAGGCAATACCTTCTGGTCTTGCCTTTGATTCTCAGCATCTAAGCTTTGTCATCCTCATCTGAGAAGTCAAACTCCTCCTCTTCATCCAGACCATCAGAATCCAGTTCTTCTGAATCTGACCCTATGTACTATTTTGTGTCAGTACAGACAGCAAACAAATCAGCGCAGTGCCCATGGGTGATCAGAAAATCCACGGAAGCCAAACAACCATGAGATATTCTTACAAAAGAAACACAGAAGCAGTCTTACCTAAAATTCTGTCTAACGCTTTTGTAAAATAATCTACGTGCAAGGTAGCATAGGATTCATCAGATGACCTGAAATATAAAAATATTTTTAAATAAATAAAGCTTTGATGCTTGCATAAGCCTGACACGGACATAAACCACATGGCATACTGATTTCTCTCAAGCCTAGATTAAAGTTCAGACATTTGAACTGATGGTCTTGGAAGCACTTGGAAGTCTGAGGTCTGTATGAATTAGAAATGAGACAGCAAGTGGAAGAATGCCTCGCATGAAGGAGAAAAGAAAATCGACAACTCTAATTGTTTGTTGTGTTCAAAGAAAAACTACTGAAGGCAACCAAAATAAGTATACCTGAATCCTTCTGGAAGAAGGTGGTGGTGCTATCCCTCAGACAAAGATTTAAAAGCTGAGAACCTCTGAGGTCTTCTGCCTAGAAAGAACACCAAAGGTTTCTCTCTAGTCTCCCATAAGGCTCAGTGGTTTGCCATTTTTTTGTTTTCTAAATAACTGAAAAAACTTACATTATAACTCAGACATTGACACTAACATTAATTAAAAAGGACCAAACAGTTAAGAGCAGAAATTGAGTGGACCCTCACACGCTTGATACAGTTTATGCTGCATTATATTCTCAAAGGTATGAAAAAGAACCCAGACAACATACTACCACCTAACTCTTTGACTTTTTAAATTAAAGGCCTCCAACAATTCATCTGATGGTATTTCACTGTTGTCTAAATAGTTAAGTGTCTTCAGTTAACACTTTTCTTGCACTGTTGGGAACAATCAGAGGGATCCACAGTGATTCTTTTCTCCTGCTTCTAGGTGTACGGTATGTGCTTCAGTAGTGCAAAAACAGGCCCAGTATATTCAAAATACTAACCTACAAGAAATCTAAATACTGCTGTACCACAAAAATCAATAGTCTTAACTCATAGAGACACATTCCCTCAACTTAAGTGTCATTTTTATCTCTGCACAGCCTCATCAGAAGCATCTTAGCAGTCTGAAGAGTCAGTCCTTCATGGCAGAAAAATTCCAGCATAAATGGAGATGTGCATTTTAATAACAGTGCTAAGAACTATGGTAACAAGCAACAGTAAACTTTCAGCCTGAAAGGGTTAAAAAAACCATTTACAAACCACTAAACCAAACTAAGTACGAGTGCTGGAAAATAGCACAACTTCCTGCATTTTTACCTGCACCAGTGTCAGAGTGTTCACTAAGTTGGTTTAAACACACCAGACACCAAATTTAAAAATACTACTACCATGGCATTTCTGCTCTTTCATGCGTTGAGATTTTGGATACGAAAGCCTTTATACTTCCAGCAACTGTTTCCAAGTCGCATTTCTGGTTATTCTCATTTGAGGAAGGAAGGGAATAATTTCTTGCCTTCTTCAGCATCTGATCTAGATCATCCAGTGTAATCTCCAGCCAACTGTTGTCTGAAAGAATATAGGACACACTTGTTATTCTGCACAAGTCTGTTAGCCCACAAGTCCCAATACAGATGGCTGAGAGTACTGCTAGCATTGCATAGCTTCCTTTTGTACTATTAATTTTTCATGCTGATACTGCGGTATAGGGCAGTGAGAGGCAGAGAAGAAGAGAGTTCAGATTTTGTTTTACTACTTTAAAGCTTGTCTTTATATGAAGCTTCAAACTAGCAGATATTGTTCCAGTCACAGATAATCCTTCTGATACTCAATGAAGGAAAAAAAGGGTTACATTACAAACGGAGAGCCAATCCAACCTTCGACTGTGATCATTAACACCAAATGTTGGATTTGCGAGCTACTTCATCATCAAGAAATACAGATGTGACCTGTACTGCACACTGGCAACAACTACTTTTCTGTCAAAGGCGTGAAAAAAAACCTATCATGTAAAGGTTATGCTGGTCTTATATTGGCCATCAGAGTAGACCAGAGTGTAATTAACCTTGTGTTGTCAATATTGGAACTGGATTATTATTATAAAATGTTAAAATACTTTCTGTCTGCTAGACAGTTGACACAGAGTACTTGATCAGGTGTAAGGGTGCATGGTGTTCCTGAGCTAGCAGTATCAAACCAGAAACTGGATTGCACAGATTGTCAGCTCAGAGCCCCAAGCTCTGGAGCTTATACAAATGAACTGTTTTCCTCCACCTTCAATGACGGCCCATGCACAACGCCTCTCGCAGTCACAGGACAGGAGACAAACTAAGTAGATACAGAGACCGGTACAGTGCTGAGAACATTCACTTTCCCCCCACAAATAATCATTTGTGATAGCAAGAGTCTGCCCCCACCTCCTACTCACCATCCTCTGGAGGAAAACAAGTGGCTTCTCCCTCAAATTTCTTCATGTCAATAGTTGTTGTCCGTACCAACGTCAAGATTTCATCACCTGGGCTCACTTCAACAGAGCTAGAAGAGAAAAATCTAGTTATGGAATTTTTATGAGCATCACAAGGCCATTGGCATCGCTCATTCCACATGCAGGTTTTCACTCAAATTTCTCATTATTCCTTCTGTGCAAATAGGCCAAAAAGATAAGTGAATTTTGGGGAAGCACCAGAATACTACACGGACAGTCTTAGCCAAAACAAGGCACAGACAATTACTGTCATTCCTTGTTGATGGCCCCAAAGCCCATTTCTCGAGTTTCCTATGTTCTTTATTTTGTCTTGGTAAACATTATGATTGCCACATCCCAAATGGCAAAGACTGGAACTTCAAGTAACTAACAGTCAAGATATTATGAGCTGGCAAACCCTCAGCTGTTTTTGTAATTTTTTTTTTTTTTNGCATCTTAGCAGTCTGAAGAGTCAGTCCTTCATGGCAGAAAAATTCCAGCATAAATGGAGATGTGCATTTTAATAACAGTGCTAAGAACTATGGTAACAAGCAACAGTAAATTTTCAGCCTGAAAGGGTTAAAAAAACCATTTACAAACCACTAAACCAAACTAAGTACGAGTGCTGGAAAATAGCACAACTTCCTGCATTTTTACCTGCACCAGTGTCAGAGTGTTCACTAAGTTGGTTTAAACACACCAGACACCAAATTTAAAAATACTACTACCATGGCATTTCTGCTCTTTCATGCGTTGAGATTTTGGATACGAAAGCCTTTATACTTCCAGCAACTGTTTCCAAGTCGCATTTCTGGTTATTCTCATTTGAGGAAGGAAGGGAATAATTTCTTGCCTTCTTCAGCATCTGATCTAGATCATCCAGTGTAACCTCCAGCCAACTGTCATCTGAAAGAATACAAGACATACTTGTTATTCGGCACAAGTCTGTTAGCCCACAAGTCCCAATACAGATGGCTGAGAGTACTGCTAGCATTGCATAGCTTCCTTTTGTACTATTAATTTTTCATGCTGATACTGCGGTATAGGGCAGTGAGAGGCAGAGAAGAAGAGAGTTCAGATTTTGTTTTACTACTTTAAAGCTTGTCTTTATATGAAGCTTCAAACTAGCAGATATTGTTCCAGTCACAGATAATCCTTCTGATACTCAATGAAGGAAAAAAAGGGTTACATTACAAACGGAGAGCCAATCCAACCTTCGACTGTGATCATTAACACCAAATGTTGGATTTGCGAGCTACTTCATCATCAAGAAATACAGATGTGACCTGTACTGCACACTGGCAACAACTACTTTTCTGTCAAAGGCGTGAAAAAAAACCTATCATGTAAAGGTTATGCTGGTCTTATATTGGCCATCGGAGTAGACCAGATAGTAATTAACTCTGTATTGTCAGTATTGGAACTGGATTATTATTATAAAATGTTAAAATACTTTCTGTCTGCTAGACAGTTGACACAGAGTACTTGATCAGGTGTAAGGGTGCATGGTGTTCCTGAGCTAGCAGTATCAAACCAGAAACTGGATTGCACAGATTGTCAGCTCAGAGCCCCAAGCTCTGGAGCTTATACAAATGAACTGTTTTCCTCCACCTTCAATGACGGCCCATGCACAACGCCTCTCGCAGTCACAGGACAGGAGACAAACTAAGTAGATACAGAGACCGGTACAGTGCTGAGAACATTCACTTTCCCCCCACAAATAATCATTTGTGATAGCAAGAGTCTGCCCCCACCTCCTACTCACCATCCTCTGGAGGAAAACAAGTGGCTTCTCCCTCAAATTTCTTCATGTCAATAGTTGTTGTCCGTACCAACGTCAAGATTTCATCACCTGGGCTCACTTCAACAGAGCTAGAAGAGAAAAATCTAGTTATGGAATTTTTATGAGCATCACAAGGCCATTGGCATCGCTCATTCCACATGCAGGTTTTCACTCAAATTTCTCATTATTCCTTCTGTGCAAATAGGCCAAAAAGATAAGTGAATTTTGGGGAAGTACCAGAATACTACACGGACAGTCTTAGCCAAAACAAGGCACAGTCAATTACTGTCATTCCTTGTTGATGGCCCCAAAGCCCATTTCTCGAGTTTCCTATGTTCTTTATTTTGTCTTGGTAAACATTATGATTGCCACATCCCAAATGGCAAAGACTGGAACTTCAAGTAACTAACAGTCAAGATATTATGAGCTGGCAAACCCTCAGCTGTTTTTGTAATTTTTTTTTTTTTTATTATTTGATCTTTTGGAGAAATCTATAGCCAGCTGCCCGTCTTGAG
This sequence comes from Syrrhaptes paradoxus, assembly GCA_013400615.1. Lineage (NCBI taxonomy): Eukaryota > Metazoa > Chordata > Aves > Pterocliformes > Pteroclidae > Syrrhaptes > Syrrhaptes paradoxus. The sequence goes on from VZTO01014172.1 coordinate 263,008, forward strand.
TAAAGGAGACATATTTATTATTCACTAGGATTGCTTTTCAATTAAACTTTTAAACACTTTCTCTAGCCAACCAATCAAATGCTTTCCAGTCACCTCTTAACCCACTTGGAATAGCTTAGTATTTTACAAAACAAGATACATAGTTACTCGAGCAATAACTTCTACTAGTAGAGAGTATTCCAGAGGAATTAATACACATATATCCTAGCCACAGCACCTGTATGAAGCGTACAATGGAGAAAAGGGTTCAGATTTTTTTGTAATGAGTGTTAGAAAAGCTTAGCTGAAGCACTTGTAGGTACTGTGTATGATTACTCAGGAATTTCAAGTAGCTCTCACCTTTCTGGCTTGCTAACAGATTGCTGGAAGTGATCTTCTGCCATATCCAACAGTTCCAAGTACTTAGCAGATCCTTCAATTTCTCCCTGTTTAATGCAAGTCATAAGTGTGAAGTTAACCAATTCTCCCTCCCCTTCCTTTCCACAGTCAGGCTTCATTATGACAACTATTTGTCACACAGAAATTCAGTGTTGAGAAAATCAAAACAAGGAATACTGCTTTGCCATGTATGCTTGCAACAGAATATAGGGAATGGGCATAAGGTGTTACCACAGTCAGATATGAATTAAAGTCTTATGCTGCAATATCATACGGTGTATACTAAAAAAAAATAAATAATCAAAGACAATACTATGATTCCCACAGCAGGGTGGATTTACCATGCTCAGGTTACAACTGTACAGGAATTGTGAATTAATCTCTTGGTGTTTGGGTGTTATCCACAGCAGTGGCATTGCAGTACTATAAGAACATGCCCCTTTTCCTATATTTAGAAGATATTAACCTAAGCATTCTGATAGAGTTCACCAATTTTCTAACCCACAAACTTCAAGTAAGTAGTAAAAGGCATCATTAAAACAAACAATAAACCCACAACACACAAAACCTCCACTTAGAAGGGTCCAAAATGGGTTTTTTGAGGTGTTAAGTATAGATTTTTAAGAATACTTAATTCCAGAGACATACAAATGAAAAGTATAACAGTGAAAACAGTTATGAAACTGGACTGTGCTGAAAAAAACATGATGTTAATTAGAACAACTCTGGAGCCCTGGCCATAAGTTTCTTCACTCTTGAGTGGCAGATAGTGAAGCTGAAAGACTCCACAGCTCGTGGAAGTTGTAGTTTATTCAGAGCTGAGGCGCATGGGGGATAGCTCCACCAAAGACATACGCGCCTCTCCGCAAAACCTATCCCTCTATTTATTCCCCAAAATGTTGCATATGCATTAAGTTTCATAATCCATTCATTCATATTAATTACCTAGTCTCACTTAGCCCTGCTTCGTATTATGAGCTAAAGAGTCCTTCTGCGCCTGCGTAGTGCTCTCTGGTGGTCGTCCGGTGGTCGACAGGATGAAGTAAATGAGTCTTCATCGGAGTTGAACTTCTCCCCTCCTGGTCTCTTGGTCTCAGTCCAAAGAACCAGGATGGTTCCCGGCTTGTCTGGAGACTCAAGCAGCCCTCCCTGTCTCCGTGGCCTTGCAGTGTTGTATTCTCTCCTCTCGTTTGGGTTAGCAGTTCCTCCCCTTACCATCACAGCTTTGATCCTCTCAGCCTGTCTTCGCAAGCACGGCAAACATTAATCATATATTGTCCGAACAGCTATTCTGAGTAGAGTTACCCTCTGAGCCCTTGTTAACTTTAAATCCCCCTGTCCCAATAGTACTCCGGGTTTTCAGTGGCAGTCGGACCAGTTGGCTACACAGAGGTGCACGAGAAAACCCAAACTGTCCCGTAAAAGGCCGCCGTGAGCCACCCGCCAAAAGGCACTCAAGTTTTACTCACCCTGTTGTCCCTGTTCCCGGGATTCAGCCACTTCAGAGGAGCGGCGGCTCCGCGCCCGCCCGCTCCCCGCACACACCCGCGCTGCTCGCCCGCCCGCTCCCCTCGCGCTCATGCTGCCCCTCACACCGGCTCGCGCTCCCCGCCCGCTCCCCTCCCAGCCCCGTCTCCTCAGGCTCACGGCCACCGCCTCGGCGCAGCAGTGCCTTGCCGTCCGCCGCCGCCAAGAGGCGGTAGCACACGCCGTCCTCCGCTACCGCCGCCCGCCTGCTCCCCTCCGTGGGGCCTGGCCGAGCCGGCCCCGCCGGCAACGCTCCGTCTCCCCGGGGGTAGGGTAGCGGCGGCAGGCCGGCGGCGGGCGGCGCGGCGGAGCTGAGGATGATCTCGCGGTATGCGCGGAAGCCGGTGCCCGCCGGTGCTTTGGAGACGTGAGTCGCCGCCGCCTCCGCGCGGAGCCGCTGTCCCGGTCCCCGCCGCCCCGGTCCGGCTCCGCTCTCGCCTGGCCGCCGCGCCCGGGCCTGCCCGTCCGCACCCCTCCACAGCCTGAAAACCGAGGCCCCGTTTACGGCGTGTCCCCGGGCGGGGAGGGGGGCTGGCGGCGCACACAGCTTGCCCGCAGCGCGGGGAGGCCCAAGTTCACCGGGAAATGGCGGGGACGGAGCGCCGGGAGCGCGGAGCCGGGGCCTGGGCCCCGGGTGGTGGCCGGGATACGGGCAGCCCTGGTAACATGGTGACACCGACCCCGGCCCGCGGGTGCGCCCATCGCTTGACAAATGCAAGTGAGAGGGAACATGATTAAATCCCTCCAGTAAATATTAGAAAATACCGTTTCTCCTCATCTGCCTGCAGATAGTTTGGTGGCCACTCCTGTGCTATTTAAGTCTCCTACGGGGGTAGTGATGTTGTGTCTGCTTTAGAGAGCTGTAGCCCAATTCACAATATTTTAAGTTGAAAGGAAAACTCTGATTTCTAAGCAAAGACCTTTACCTCCGTGTTTAGCCTAGAGTTAGTTTTGGTGCTTTAATTCTAAAGCTTTGGTAACAACAATTAGCATGCTAAGAATAATAAATTACTGTGGTATGCAACTTAGTGCATTCCTTGAAAAGCAGAAGAAAACCTCTGTAAAGCTTGAAAGCTCTGTAGAGGTTTATTCTTATAAGTAATGTCAAGTTCCACTTCCTGTTTTAGACAAGGACTTCCAAAACATGCCTTGCAGCATCATCCACTGCCAGAACCACGAGCCGAGGCATGCCCAGGCACACCCATGGCTGAAAACTACAGCAAGAGCTCAAGGTACTTGTCATAATGTAACATGAATCTTTGGAGGCAATGGCAAAACCAGGCACCTTTGTCTTGAGTTATCTTCACAGGAGTAATTCAGTTGGTAAGCTTAAGCTTTACCTCAGAACGGGATCATTGCAGACTGTGTCCTTCCTATTCTGGAAATAATAAAAAGTGCCTAGCTGTGTTCTGTTCCCAGCTCACAAATAGCCTGGGTCATCTAATTTTATGGCAGAAACAAGAGGAGAAAATATAAAAACAATTTCCGAGTGGTGTAGAACCAGCATTAGAAATAGTCTGTAGCTTAACTAACATAATTCTTCAAAAATCTATGTTTTGCTTGACCTCTAGACTTCCCATGTCATTGAGATTACTAGGTATCAGTTGTTATAATTACTTGTGTACTATGGCTTTAATGCCTTTGAAGTAAATATTTACCTTATGAAAACTCTCATTGCTAAGCACCTGTTCTGATACACCTATGCTTTTTTGTACAGAAAGAAAAGTTTACTTACCTACTTTATTTGTCATTGTGTATTGTTGAGGTTTTTTCTTTTTTTTTTCCTCAACATGTGCATTTCAGGGAGTCTGAAATCTGGAAGGAGTCAGATGACCACTCTGTTACTCCAGCTGATCATGGAAATTCATGGTCTGCTAGTCAGAGGTATGCCGACACCTCCACCGAAGACAGCTCAGGCTTCTCTTGGGGCTGTGATGTGAGTAGAACGTAATTATCCAAGCCAAATCTAGCATCGTGAGTAGAAAGACATTAGAAATACCACTGCAAATACATTTCAGAATAAAAGTGGGGATTGGACCTGTCAATAAATCATGACAGTGATTATAGAAAGAACACCTTTTTTACCTCTTCCCCATCTTTCCTTTTTCCCAGGTCAAAACACATTAGGCTCATATTATCCAATTAATATTCTGCATTACCATCTAAAGCTTTGGAAATGCAAATCATTTAATGCATGAATATATCCGTATGACATAAGAAATGTCATTGTTGCAGAATCCCAAACATGAACGGCTGACTTTCAGACACTTCATGTAAGTTTATCAGACTTGCATGAATACTTGCATGTTTCTTAAAATATAGTAAGCCTCTAAAATGTTATTTTCATTTAGAAATATATGTCTTATTCCCCATCTACCAAGACAAAGTGTGCTATTGCTTTCTGTGAGGTGAGATGGAACTGTTTAGATTTAAATTACCCAGGAACATGAGAACATGTAACAAAAGTCCTGAACATCCTTTGCTTTCAGTGTTTCACACCAGCCTGCGTTGCTTGTTGTTTTGCTGTTGTCCATGGACATCACAAGCAACAAATTTTCCATATCATTAAAATGTCACTGAATGCTATCCTTCCTCTTCTGAATTATTTTATGTAAATTACTATGTCTTTAACTTCATATAACAATACAGATATTTCAAAATGTTTTAATAGTTTTTCTGCTGTGTCAAGTAAGCCTTTTATGTAGCTACCATCAGTCCTAACAGCAGTTTGCATCATCTCCGGGCGGAAATTATTTAAAGTTAATATCTTTCTATGCAAAAGAAACAGAACTGTTTAAATCAGTCCCACTAAGCTTTAAACAAATAATTATCTTTTTCAATTATGAAAAAAAAAATAAAAAACCTCTCTGAATGCTATTCACAAGGTATTTATTGGATTTATTTGTAGGAATTCGATAAAGCTGCCACACAACAAGTTCAGCAAATGTTCAGACAAATTGATGAGCTTCTTTATGAGCAGAAAGAAGATGTGCATGTTGAGGCACTGTGGGAAGAATGCCACCAGTGGACATCCAACTTTCCTCATCTCAGGTATTTTATTAATAGACTAACGCTGGTACCATCACAGAGTTACAAAAGGGTAGGGATGGAAACAGTTGCTTTTTAAAACAACATTAGCAGCAGGGTGGGTTTGTGCAATTCTACAGTAGCTAGAGATAAAAAGATGACTCTGTTAGTTTACCTGCCATTGTCATTAATAAGCATTCTGTTATCTCAGGGTTGCTTCCTTGCTCCAGGACTATTGCTATTTGCAACTGACTTGGCTTTAACATAACAAAAGTCTCTTAGAAAAGAGGTATGGGTATGCTTAATTTAAAAATCCTCCTACCCTAGCTCAGCAGTCCTTATGACTACCTGGAAATGTAAATTTTAATTCCTCATTATGAGTAGTTGAACAGTTTTGTCCATATGCAGAAGTCTTACAATCAGCAGAGCATAAAAAAACAGGCAGAATTTTCTTCATGTACTTACCTGACCGGAACGAATCTGTACCAGGGAAAACAACTGAAACCCCATTTAAGTATCACCCAGACAACTGCATAGCTTCCCTAGAGAATTTTTAGGATTTGCTGCTGTGTGTTCTTATACACTTACAATAATCTCACTTGCAACATTTTCTGATTTATTTATCCTTTGCTTTTGCCATGGCAGGGTTGTGGGGAAGCAGGTAGTGATCCCCACAGATGAAGGGTATGGATGGTATTCAAGTTCACCTTCTGGCAGTTTACGTTCCTCAGATGTAAGTTCACCACAAGAAAAAGATTCTAATGAGTAAGTACCAACAGCTCATCCAGACTGTACCAAGGTGGGTAATTTTGGTCTCAGTGGACCAAAGCGGTAGGCTTCTTAAAATGTGAAGCCTAACTCCTTTCTGTTAGGCTGAGCATGCTTTTTTTTTAGATTTTATTTAAAAGTAGTACATTCAGAATAGCAAGACTACATAGCTGTGCTTGTTGCCGACTATAGTTAACTGGTCAGTAAATGAAAACACCTTTGCTGCTTGTTGACTTCTTAAGAACCTGGATGTATTGTAGCTGGTTTTGTTGTCAATCGTATCTTAAATTTGTCTAGAACTTCAAAAATACAAAGTACTACATTAGTACTACTTTTGTTATTTAATGTTTTAGAACTTTTTTAATTAGCTTTGAATTTTTTTCTAAAGTTTCAAGTTCTTTAGCAGGAATTAAAAATATCCAAAGAGTTTCTACTGTAATGAGTAATTTTTTAGCCTCCCTACTGCTTGGCCTTAACTACCATATTGTCTCTCAGCCTCTGAGTTCACCAAATGCTGCTATTTGAAGTGGAATAACAACTTCCTTTCATTTCCGCTTTCTGAAAACTGTCACCTGTTCAGATTTAGTGTTTTTGGCAAGAAGGTACCTCTTTCTGTTACTCCTGTTCACAAAAAGGCTCAACGTTCCAAGTCTCCGACCTTGTGTTCTTCAGAGAGCGAAGAAGATGAAGATGGAGTAATTGTTTCTGAAGGTGTAATGGAGGAATATTTAGCATTTGACTCCAGAGATGTGTAAGTATTGAATATTAAGATAGGACCTAGTACCACTGTCCTGGAATTTCTGCTGTTAAAATAGAGAAAAAGATACATAAACATATATTTGATTTTGATGTTGGTGGGTAAACTATTTGATGATTATTTTATATATATATCTCTCTCCTTTCTCTACAGAAGTTTCAAAAGCCTGAGATTGATGGGGCACTGGGAATTCTCCTAGTCCCATCTCCTAGGAAAAAATATTTCATTAAATAATTTTTATCCTTTTAAAAATAATTTTTCGTGCTAGACATTTTTGTGCCTGGTTTAAATAGCTCATGCCACCATAACTAAAAGCGTTATTTGTATTGGCATATGTAATAAAACTTGTTTAACTGCTGTTTATTTTTTATACTAAGGATAATTTATATTTTATACTAAGGATAATTCATGGTTGTTTGTCATGTACTAGCAGTGTGCTGCTTTGGTTTTGTACTGGGATTTTGGGTGGAATTGTACCTTTCCAGCTTTTTGGTGGTAATTTAAGAATTAGAGGGGATTTGATGCTTGCCAAGAAACAACTACCACTATTTTTATCTTAAGAAGAAAGGATTAAGGGTAGCACAAAGAGGATTATTTTCGCCCCTTTACTTTATTCAACCCAACAATATGAACATATGGCCTGGCTAAGGACTCTGGATGGTAACGTCAGTTGCTAACTACTTAATTGGTTTTAATAAATAAAGCCATTTATCTGCACGGACCATGAGATTCAAATTGGTAGGTGATGTGCACTGGCCAGATCTGAGAGATATTGCTGCAGCAAACAATATTGATGTCTTTATAATGGTAAAATGCTTTTTCTAGTGTTATCTTCTTTTTTCCTGGGGTTTGTAGCTCTTTGATGTTAAGCACTAATTCAGAGAGCAGATATGAAAGCTATAATAAATGTGCTTGCATCAGTACTTTTTTCCTCCCTTCTATGGAGTTTCTTCTGGTAGATGAACATGAACTTTTATGAGCAGTCGTCTTCCAGGTTTCACATTTCAGAATACCTCTTGCATTGTGGAAGAGTCTACAGCAAAGGCCCCTTGGTTGCTGCAGATTAAGGGTTTTGTTCTTTCTCATTGATTACACCTAATTGTCTAAAACTGACTTAAGCCCTTGTCCTGAGCACCTTCTGGGTGTTAGAGTTGCAGGCTGAGTGGCACTAAGCAGTCATGAGTAGTATAATTCCTCTTTCATATCTTCAGAATTCTGTAGTGATGGTAGGTGGGGAGCCTAACAATGTGATGAGCAAATATCACTGTAACTATTAATGTTTATTTTTAAATGGATCTTTCATCTCCTCTGTAAATTATTTATTACTCATGAAGTATCATTTATATTCATTCTGAACGGGGGAAGCAAGGTGTGCAGTGATAAGGTGATTGTCTCAGTCCTTTCTCATTTAGGTCAGTGATAGATTCTGGAAGAAATAAAAGTTTAAGTGCAGAACAGAAAGTTCTGTGCAAAGTACAGAAGCTTGCTTCTTTCAGTGTTAGACTAATTTATTAGATATTGCTATTTATTGTACTGTCAGCTCTCAGAAAACAATGTTATAAATATGAAACTTCTCCTTAAATAATTGTCTTGACGCTCTGTGGACAGCTGCCTTGACCTCTTTCAGTTTAAGAGAAAACAGAATAGAAATGCAGCTTTAGCTGATGTTTTAATCGTCTTGAATAAGGACAACAAAAATACAGGAGACAAAAAAAATGTACTAATGGTACTGAAAGTACTCACATTTTTACAGGGAGGAGCTGCATGAGAGGAAAATTGGACTCTCCTGTGGTAGACGGAAATTGGGGTTTCCTCCTATCTCTCCGTATTCCTGCATGAAGGATTCTGTGCTGACATTTGTGTTTGATGATGTGTGGAGTGAAGTCCTAGGCTGCATGGAAGAATTAATCTGCAGACACTGGGAAGGGTCAGCCTCTGGTAAGGATCACAGTTAAACTGAAGATTCAAAAGGGGATTTCAGTTACTTAATTTTGCAAGGATGCAATAAGAGAGAGATGTATTCTTCAGGGGGAAAAAAACCCCAGATTATTTACTTTGCTAACATCGTGAGGCGTACCTTCAAAAGATGTAACAGAGCTTACCATCCAAGAGGACTCTTTTAAAAAAAATTGAGATTCATAGCACTGTCCACAACTAGCAATGGCAATTGTCTGTATTAACAGGAATTCTCTGTTGTTTTACATAGATGATGAGAAAAATATCATAACAATAGAAACAATCAGAGCAGATGCCGGAAGCCCTTTGCAGTTTGATCCTCTGCCAGCGTTGTTACCTCATGTGCCGCCAACTAAAATGCCCTCAGTGACATCAAATCTGGTAAGTATTTTTAGCCAGCTGGTTTGCGTAGGGATGAATCAATAGAGCGCTACCTAAGCAAACAGATTCAAGTACATCAGGGGACTGTTTAGATACATAACTAGTTTTGATTTTGGATGAATGCTGACTGTCCTTTCTAGTACTTAAGTTCTGTTACTCCTCAGTTGCAAGTTTTAATTCCCACTTTTCTCTTCAAAACTTAATATTTTATATATGTGTTGGACAACCATGTGGTGACTTTTCATTAATGATGTAGTTCTTTCTACATCTAATAATGTTTGAACTAAATAGTGAGATGAATGATTGCATGTGCAAGATCTCATTCTCACTAGCTACTCTGTATTTAACTTATCAGGCAATAGAGGACAAATCTTAGTGCAGCTGTAAAATAGTTGGGTTTTTTTTCCACAGACACTGAATTTGACTGTATAATGTGCTTTAAATGATCTGCTCCTAGAGTGGCAAGCACCATAGTGTTATTCTGTTTATTCCATTTTGATTCAACTCTTTCCTTTTTATTTATTTCTCCTTTATTTCTACCCCCTGCCTTTTCTCCTTACTGTATGTGTAGTGCCCAAAAACCAGATGTGGCCGCAAAAGCAAAAAGAGGAGAAAACCACCCCAAGTATGTATGCTGGAGAGATTAAAGCTCTGGTATTTTCTGTTTGCTGTCATTATGGTGGATGGAATTTGATGTTTTTCCAGATCAGTCTGTATTCCAGGAAAGGATTTTGCAGTTCTGTTATTGACATAAAATGTCAACATAGACTGAAAATCAGTTTCACAAAGCTTCCAATTATAGCCATTGCTGGAAGATCCTGTCATGAAATGAGAAGCTCAGTACAAAAATATTTAAGTATGACACAGCATGGTAGGATATGTTTTCTAAGCACTAGTACCATTTGCAAGAAAAATGGAATGCCAAGATGCCTATCTTAGCTGGGGAAAAAATATAACTGAGTATATATCTGTATGTCATGGAAAAAATTAATTTATTTACTCCAAAATTATTTCTAAGGACAATAATTGTAAATATGTGTGTGTGTCTGCCAAAGAGTAATTTACTTACTTATTTTTTAAACTTTCAGGTAAATCTCTCTCAAGGGTCAAGTAGCGGCTCTCAACATAATCTAAATGGCTTGATGGTGATCCATGGGATCCAGTTACAGCAAAGGAATCTGCCTACAATGGAGAAAACACTGTAAGAACTATAGATCATCTCTTGTAAAGTAGAGCACTCTAATGGTGAGGGAGGTTCAACCTTAAACATTGTGAGATAACTTTCTACACTGGCAAAGGCAATTCTTCATTATTTTCCTACTTGTTCATTTATTTGTCCTCTGTGAAACAGTATACTACTAGTACAGGTTTTCTGTTTGCTTGCTGCCAGTTTACTACTTCATGAATGGCTGTGGCATTACTGTTGGCACTAGCTGACATCCTGAAAAGAGATGAAGTTCAGGTAGAGAAACTGGTTTGCTCAGTTCCTAGAAGTGGACCTGTGATACATCTAGACTGTGGGGGTGAAAGGTGATGTTTTCAGTGTTGGTTTTTTAATCTGTTCCGTGATTAATTTTTACTTTTATACTGGAATCCTGAATTGGAAAGT
>VZTO01014174.1:0-17130 GCA_013400615.1 Syrrhaptes paradoxus
GGACATGCTCCAGCACGTCAATGCCTGTCTTGCAGAGAGGGGCCCAAAACTGAACACAGGATTCAAGGTGCGGCCTCACCAGTGCTGAGTACAGGGGAATGATCACTTCCCCAGTCTTGCTGGCCACACTATTGCCAATACAGGCCAGGATGCTGTTGGCCCTTTTGGACAACCCAACACCAAAAAAAGCCAGAAGTGAATGTGTTTTAATGGTAATGTTACAGCTATACATTAGATTTGCTCAAAGCACACCTACAACATGGGCTTCTCAGGTAAAAATCACCTCCTTGCCTCATTTAGAGACCAGATACTTACCTGTTGACATTAAGACAGGTATCAGTAGGCAGAATAGTTAGACTTACAAATACTATTGTAATTCTGCATAAATCCAATCCTGGATATCTAAATCTTCCTCAAACATGGGATTTCCAAAGGTAATTCTTTCCCATAGGAACACAAACCCCACAGAAGTATTAAAGCAAAGCATAAAATGAACTCTTAAGTTTATGAAAATGTTGTTTCATTGACATACATACCCACACTCCTGGAACTTTGTAAAAGTTCTGATTAATTGCCAAACAAAATGTTGATTGAGGCCTACAAGCCCTTTGAAGTTACAACCATTTTTACAGATGTTTACACTGAAGCACAGGAAGAATTTGACATTTCCACTATTTCACTTGTCCATGAATTTCCTGTGTATTCAGAAGTCCTACCTCTCACCTCTGTGTGTCAGCCAATAGACAACCCTCCTCCTTTCCTTGGGTCAACATACTAAAAAAAATAAAAACTGAAAAAGGAAAAAGAAAATATTGGATGCAACATATATCTTCTGACATGGGAGGCTTTTAATTTTTGTTTTATCAAAAATTCAAGATGCTGAATTAATTAGGGTATTAACACATTAAAAGTGCTCCCCATCAATTTAATCACTGCTGAGTTAGTTTTATTTTACACAGACTGATGCTGTATTTTCAGCTAAGAAATTAGATAGTAATTAGAAATTACCCAGCAATTATGATCTAAGAGTGATAATTCTCTATATGTGCTATGAAGTACCTGACAGGGCTTTGATTATATGTTAAAAGTTTCCTACATCATCATCTTAAAAACACTGCTTTGTATTAAAGGTACTGTTCTGATAGAAGTGGGTCTTGGTAACTTTTAATTTCCAACTTCAGAGTTTTAGTGGGTTTTTTGTAACTCCATATGCAACAATGGTCACTGAAACAAGTAAAAATTGGTCAGTGTGCAACAAAATACGTGAGACAACGGCTGTTAACTTTGAGGATCACTTTCCTGCTAGTCCATAATCAATTATTATATGAAACATTATTTTGCAAGAGTTTTGCTTTCAAGATTACATTTTTGACAAAAAAAATTAAAAAGACCTTTTAAAAGACCATCAGTTGATCTCATAGACGAGAAATGTTTTGATGTTCCTAAAAACATTCAAGTATATTTGCTAAACAAATATTCTAAGAGCTATAATTCATAGGAACCCTGTTGAAATAATATCTTTAATTACACTTGGGAATGACAAAAATATACTTTGCTTCTCACCAGTATGATAATAACTTTTTTTGAGTGCAGTCAATTTATCCTTATCTGCTTAAAAAGGTGACTTACTAGCACAAGAGCCTACATTTTGGGAAAATCCCAATATATTCCACTAAATGTTGATGAATCAGAACATTTTGAATCCTCTTGTGCTGAAGGTGTATATCAAAAAATAGAAAAGATATCAAAACTAATTTGTTCACTCAGATCGGTGTTGTCACAGTGGTCTCATTCCATTAAAGTGTGCATCCTGAAAGCCATTTCAGAATCTTTGTTTTTAAATCACAGAAATCATAACTGATTTCAGAAAATGGAATTCAAAGAAAGCTTGTAAATAATGAAAAAGCTTTCCAAATACGCATAAGAGTGTGAAGAATAAGTGTCACAATGAAGTACAAGAACAATTTGAAAATTGGATTTAGTACACAGTTTATGTTACTGCTCTGACACAACTAGTATACTAACACACTTTCTTCTATCAGTAGCCTTATGACATTAAGTGATTTTTATTCAAATCTCAACCATTAATTAATTAATTCTGTGGGTTTTTCCATTCCCTGTTTGAAAAAAGAGAAAAGATAAAGCATCTCATCTTCTCAGTAGCAGGGGAACCCTGAGAAAAGTTGCCTGAGAATAATCTGAAATCTCAAAGTTCAGAGGAGAAATTGTTGATGTTCAAGCCATCTTTTTATTTTTTTTTTTCCAGTCTGAAACATGAGTTCTGAACACAGAGTTGACAAACTGCAAAATATTTTGGAACAGGATTGACATTCTTTGTGAAAGCACTTTTGGTTTTCCCAGCAGAAGGAGCAAGCAGTTGAAAAGTTCTGGGCAAGAGATTTTCTTTAGAACATATCAAATCAGATTAAAAGATAATTGCTGCTTCTTACTAATAAGCATGAATCACTCTGAGAAGCGTCACTGTCTCTGGAATATACAAGCAGATCTGAAAATACTCCAATACAGGGAACACTTTTACCTGTAGGCAGAGTCTCTTGCTTCTGCAATTAAACACTTAAGGTCTGCTTCTTTCTTTAGAGTCTGTGTAGTACTATTGTATATAGACTTCTCCAAACCATGGGAAGTACCTTTCAGACAAGAGAATGTTTTTTCCCAAGTGAAGTTCAGGTGCTGTACAGCATGCAGTATAACTCTGCTTTCTGGCTTCACACTTGCCATTGAATGCTACGATCCAGCTCCATCAGGTATTCTCAGGCATATCTCTAAAATTTTATTTTAAAGGATTGACTAGATAGGAAGAGACTGTCAGAAGTTTGTGTTAGCTTTAAGTTACTGATAGTGTCAAAGCATTTTTATTGCAGCTAAACAAAACTTTGGCTTCAGTCTGCCCAGTTACCACTGTTTGCCTTTCGATGACCAAAACAAGTCACAGACAAAATAACCATGTTGGAGAGGCACCTTCCACAGTGCAGTGCCACCCCATACTTCTCTGTCTGAGGCATGTAAATCCTAATATTATTTTGTTTTCATCTATTTTATGTTATTTTATCTGCAAAGCTTCTCTTGATCACTACTGAATAACATAAATTGATGACATTAAAATATTTTTGTGTACATGAAATGATGCAGAATAGCTGTTAAGACTGCTTGGATTTGACAGCATAATCTAAATAAATAAATAAATGATAAACTAAATCAATGAAATTTTTGTTTACCAGTCAGGTAAATTAAACAAGAGAAATTTGCTGTTCATAACTCTCTAATCTTTTTTAATAAACAGGTTTCTATTTCAGACAGTATTCTGGTAGACATACACCCTAATAGCATATTCCAGGCTCTGAACACTCCCTGGCTTTTTCCTTTTATTTTTATCTTCTGCCTGCTTCCATAAAAGAACAAAGTTATTCTATTTGTACTTAAATTGTATTTACCCCAGATAACTCACAGATTTATAAAAGGTAGCATAGAAAATATGATGCCAAAAAAAGAAAAGGTTTTGTGACGCAAAAAAGAGAATATTTCCATTTGGTTCTACACATATTTTCCTTTCCCTCATCACAAGAGGGAAATTAGTTTCTTAAGAGTACATTTAGCTTACATATTTAAAGGAAAATTACGGTGGCATTACAGGGTTCATCATAGGTTTAGTAAGCATTATCATGACTTTTTTTGTTTCTTACATTGTACAGTAGCACTTTTCCATAATAGTCCATATGTTGGGGAGCTTGCTTAGACAGCTAGTCCCCTCTCAGTCTGCAGAGATTAGACAAACAGCTCCTTACATCTCAGAAGCATTCCCCTGTCACTGGGTATGAATTCATGTTTCCTTCTGCTTGCTCTCCTGCCACCCTTATGCCTCTGGCTAACAGTTTCAACAGAAAGCTTCAACCCTTTTTCAGAGGACACCGTGGCCGGTTGGTGAGGACGCTCTCACCGTCTCCGCCAAGAAAAAGACACCAGTGGTAGCATCACTAACAACAGAACTTTGTTTTTTTACGTCTTAATGCTCTGCAACAGAGCACTCAGGAACCCAAGTGGGAAGAAATGTCAGGACCTTAAGCTCCAGAGAGGGCACAAATTCAGACACATCAAATACGCTTTGTTCACCAAAAAGCCCCTTGCTCACTACTGAGACTCTTCAGAAGTTCACTGAAATCTCCTCTGGCTTCCAGACAGACTACCTTAGGAGGCCTGGATCTTTCCCCTGGCGTTTGCAACTTAGGTTGCATTGGTTTATTTTTATCTGTATCTTACAACTCAGATGGGTGAGCGTGTTTTAGATGTTTTCAATAATTAAAACATTTGATTTATTTTTCATCAATACTCTCCTTTTTTTTTTAATTTACAAAAATTACCAATAGTAAAATCACCTGTATATAAGAAATAGGAATGGACAGAAAATGGCAGAATTTGCCCATATCCAACCAGTAGACCTCCTCCGTTTCTATAATTGGAGATCCAAATTACACAACATATGCCTGGCAATCACTTACCTCAACTATGTCTCTTTTGCGGCTCAGAAAACATAACATATATTTGGCATACCTTAATTTGATGGTCAACAGCAATTCAGTTTATACTGTGTTTAAACAGACTGCCATAAAATTACAGAGAATTCAGAAAACAAAATAAGAATTATTTCTTTGATACATGAAGCTACAGGAAAAATGTACTTCACTAAAAGGCATCAAGCAGAAGAAGTCAAAAGACACTTTGTGAAGTATTGACCAAAAATGTTGTAACAGAGATTTCTATTATGGGTGCTAAAATTTTAAAGTTAAATATCTAGAACTATATCTTCTGTTCCAAAAGTTCAGTAGTCCTTTACCACTTTTGCTGGTATTATACAGTCATCAAGATAACATAATCATTATTAAAACACTCATTTTTAGAGACAAACATGTTTGGGAGACATCATAAGATAGGAAAAGACTATCTCTGAGTGTCAGAACCTGATAATTTACAAAAAGGGCTACATTTAAAAAATAATGACAGGGTGATTTGGAGGGAACAGATGGAAGTAGAAGAAGTGGAAATGTCAAAAGTACAATGGAAAAGCAAAGGAACATGTGAGAAACTGTATTTATGTGAATAATCAATATTGTATAGAATTAAAAAGAACTTAATTCTATTAATTAATAATTAATTTAATAATTTTAATAACTCTGCATAAAATAATGTTTGAGGCTGGTTAAGAAGCAATTTGCCAGCAGGCTGAACAGGAGCAAGGAGATATTATCTTTAAGCACCAAAGACATCAGATCCCAGAAAAGAGGATTTACATAGTTTAGAGCCTCCCTGGCTAATCAAGGAAGAATCTGCAGTGGGAATCACAGTCAGCTGCACCAAAAGGCTGCCAACAGGGAGAGTCTACCTCCTTTTTTATCATAGAATGCCCCTTGAAGGCAATAGCAACCAAACAGCACTGTGACTGCAAAACTGTAGCCTCGGTGTTGTGAAACAGATGGGAATTTGGAAAGTATGGCTCAGACTTAAGTGGGACATAACTGAGAGCTTCGCAAACTATTGTAATATTCTGAGCTCAGGTAACACTGGGAACTCTGAAAAATTATTTACCAGTTTTGTTAGTTGAACAACTCAAGAGATAAGCATGCAACAAGCTGAAGCTAAGATTACGTTCTCCATTTGTGTTATTAAAAACCTGTTTCTGATATCCTAACCTTAAGATCTTATTAATGCATTTTTTTACTGGTTTATTTATAAGCTTGTATAATGCTGTGAAGTGCATCATGATTCAGACAAATCAGACATATGAAGTGTGAACAAAATTTCTGATTAACCTATATTCCAGAACATTTTTAAACTCAGTGGGATTTCAGTATTTTTTGCAAGTCTCCTAGAGACCAGTGCAGGAAAAACATTAAGGATGGATGCTTTAGATAATACCAAGTGCCAGACAAGTCCAGAAGTGTGTCTCTCAAAAGGAGATGACTAGGCAACGTGGATGTAGGACAAGCATTTATGGTACTTCATCTAATACTTTCTCAGCTTCTACCATGTTGTGATTTAGGAATGCCATAAGTCAGAGGCGAACCATGTCTTTTACTAAACAAGCAATAGATTCTTTTTTATTACATTTTGAGCCACCACTGAACCCAAGTAAACTTTTTGTATCCAAAGAATTTAGAGTTAGGAGTTCCAGAGCTTCACATCACACACATTGCATGAAGAATCACTTTGGTTGGTCTGTTTTGGAGTGGCCATCAGCTAACTTGACCTTAATGTCTTATTATTTTTTTTTTTTAATGTTCTCTTGACTGTAAGCTTGCTTAGTGTGAAAGTGGTATTCTCAGACACTGAATTTGGGAAAGAGTTCCTTTCAGCAGATCCTGATCTAGTGAGGTGGCAATGGCTAAAACACAAGTCCTTCCAGCTACCTTAATTCTGGACAAACTTCCACAGTGTCAGACTTAATAGACTGCAATTCACACAATTCCTGGAAGATGTACCACTGTTCCTCTTTTCTCAAGCTATACATAAAAAACGGAAGAAGATTGTACACTCTCTAACCTCATCTTTCACCTGTACAAAAAAGCAGTGAAGAAAATTGCCTGAATCAGTCTCTACACCTCCCTTATAACGGTGAGCAAAGACCTGCACCTCAGTTGCCTATTAAGCATATGGGAGATAGAAAGGAGAAGGAAGGGAGGACACATTTTCTGTCAACCACCAGTGAAGAAGGAAAGAAATATAAGCTTTCTGAGGCAGGGAGAGAGAGAGGAAGAATCTTTCCCTATCATGAGCATGCAAATACTGAATAAATTGAACAGTTTCATACGGCAGACCTTGCAAATAGTATCCATTTCATTGATGGTAATACTGAATATTCAAAACCTTAATTCCTAAAAAAGTTATGTATTAATTTTGAACTATTATATATCATTTATTTTTGCTTTTTAGTTCTCAAAATGCCAAAAATCAAGATTCAGTGTAGTTTGATATAGGCACAAATTCACATCGCACAGATGTCATGCAAATATGTTGAGAATATGTTTTATTTGGCTCACAATACAACCAAAACTTGGGATATATTTAGAACATGTTTAATGACTTGTTAAGCTATGTACCTGGTTACACTTGAGCTTTCCCTATTATTCATTTGATATCACTGCAGAAAAGCCTAGTCAAGAGAATTTATGGGGTACCTCAGGCTGAAATTTGGAAAAAAGAATGTATTGTACATTCATTAATCAATGAAAGTCCTTCTTTTTACAGTCTTGTTCTGTGCCAGATACTGAAATTGGATCTGTTAAGGGCGAATCTTCTAATTCACAAAGAGCCTTACTGAAGTCACTTAAGTTCAACCTACAGATTTTATTCATAACCTTTCATCCCACAGCTTCCAGAAAGCCACAGCTGTCATCTGAACCACGCTGCATTTGTGGAATTCCATGTTACTGCAAGTTTCTCACTAAGTCAAATAGAGTCACAGACACACATGTATTTAAAGGGATGTAAAATCTAAATCTCATTTGAGGATCCATGTCTGTGTTTGCACAGACATTTTTCAATCTGAGGTCTTAAAGAGTGAGTATAAGATAATACAGTCTGTAGTAATGCAAACAGAAAGTATAATAGGAAGCAGTCCTGTAGATAACTATTAAAATGCCATGAATTTCATGAAAAACCTGTCAGTACTTCTTTTGCAAGACTGTGAGGAATTAGCTTCTTTTGATCTTTATGGCTGCATGTCAATAACAGAAACTTTAAAGTCAGTAACTTGGGAGATCATTGAAAGATAAGTACAGATAGATTTACTACAGAAAAAAAATATTGTAAAGATTAGTTTGGCAAAAGCAAGATACAACATGTTGATTTTAGTTGGTGACTATGGTGAAAATGCATTCACAGTATATGGTGCTCACAGTACTCAAAGTCCCAGAGTTATTAAAGACTGAAACTGGCAACAGAGGTTTGCACTACAAAGAAAACAACATGTTCATCTGTAGATAACAATTAGTTTGAAATGTCTCTATAATAAAACCTGCCTAGTCAGCAGCAATAACTTCAAACTTCACTGTTTTGCTAGACATTATGTATCTTGAATTTTTTCTAAAACAAAGAGTTCTCTTGACCCTCAAATTAATTAGTTTGATTGTGACTTTTATTTGTATTCTTTCCTAAGCCTGCTGGTAGCAGTGAATTGCTTGTGAAAAGCACAGAATGGAACAAAAAGGCTGGCCCGAACTAATGTGCTGGAGGGAAAAAAAAAACCTTTGCAATTTATTAATGTATTCACAAGACTGTTACAAAACTTTACAATTTAATTATTGGAAGATTATAGAACTGCTTCAGTGCTTCTGCACTGTGTTAAATAAACTGTACGTGCAAGGAGTAATAAATGAAATTGTTAATTTCAGTGCATCCTTAGGGAATAGTAGGAGGGGGGGTTCACAGTATTTAGAGCTCCAAATGGATTTGAGTTTATATACAGTAATAAATCTTAACTACATTGTTAATTAACCCTGCCTCAAGCCCCTTTTTACCTTAGGGGTTCAAAGGCACAGTGTCTGTTAGGATAACTCACCATTCATATTCTTAAAGATGTTTAGGACTGGGAGGATTTGCCGATAATAGGGCACCAAGGCCTGCCCCACCATGTCAGCTGACACCACCAGGTGCTGGAGGACTTTCAGCGTGACGCAGATGACCTGTCGGTTACGAAGGCTCAGTGCATCTGTGATGTAGAAAGAACAATAGGCAGAAAGCAGAATTAATTTCTAAAATGTAGAGAGAGGGGGAGGAGTCCTCTAATGGACAAATTTAATTAAACTGTACTCTGCTGGGGATTGTAAGTGGGCCTTTATTAGCCTGGCTTTGAAAGATCCCAAAGATGGATTGCAGTCCTGATGTTATAAAACACTGCCTTGTCTGATTGTTATTTGTTCCCACAATTTGTGCTGACTCTTCAGTAACCCAAAGAATGCAGCTCATTATTCCCTCATGCTGCCTGTGTAATACTGGCGTGGTCCAAACAAATAGAAAATAAATGTTCAGTAAGTACCATGTGGGGCCAATGGAACTGTACGACTGCAAGACAACCTGCAAAGGTTGACAACAGATACATTCTAGTGCAACAATTAGTGTTTGTATGCTTGTACTAATTTCTTTCATGACCATTTTATTCATTCAACTAACAATTCCCACTATTCTGAGAATCAGTACAATGAAGCAAATGTTTATAGGGGAAAAAAAACTGACAAAAAAACCTTGTAGGCTTTTTTTAAAAGACAAGCATTCTAGGAAAAAAAAGATTTTGTCTTGCCTACTTAGATTTTTCTCTTAGCTTTCAGTGTCATGCTTCTAATCTTATGACACTAAGACATTTTATAAATACCTTTTGTTTCTCTCCACTTTTGATTTTACTAAAAGCAAGTATTTTGCATTTTCTTTTGTAATTAAAAATGAGTCATGCTTGAAATATATTCTTTTTCCTTTTAAAACCCCTCTAGTTATAAAATCTCCTCTGAAATTATGCAGCTGGAAGCAGTTGTCAGATTTGATACACCGTTATATACCAGTCTAATTCTCCAGTGTTCTGCCCACTAACATAGACATTTACATCATTGCACTGGGAAAGCAAAAAATGCAAAAGTTAAGGTCATATTCAATGCTATATGTTTTATAACCACAGAAATATATAAATGTGATTCGACATAAGTATAAGCACTTGGAAAAAATTACAGTAAAGAACACACTGAAATCTGAAGACAAGTTACTAACAACTTCTTCAAGAACTGAAGCAATGGGATTCAGTATTTCTGGCACGAGGTTTTGTCAGTGCATAGGAATACCGTTTCATAGGGAATGAAGCAGTATCCTCACACAGAAGCCATGGCAGTTTTTCCACAGCTTTCAGCAAATGCATTGTGCCCCACCCGCTTCTCCTTATCATCTGCCTCCTGAGTGTTAAAAATCAGCTGGAGCTCCAAAGCAAGGGCACGCAGATTGGTTGTGTGACTGTGTAGAGACAACTCTTGAAAATCAGCTAGTAAGTAACCTCCCTTCATGCTTCTTGGCATTATGAATGGCACACTGAAACTGCCTTTAAGCTACCCTTAAAGATTTGGAGAGCTCAAAGTATAAAGGCACTGCAGTGCATCACAGGGTGATTCCAAGTTAAAGAAGTGTTGTTAAACGACAGTACAGATTGAATTCCATACTTATTTGCCAGTCCCTGCTGCAGTCATCAAACCACACCCAATTTGATATTGTCTCTGATCATATCAGTTTGTGGACAGGGAGCCCATCCAAGCAGCGCGCTCACACTAAGCTCCAGCAAACAGGCTGGCTGTTCCCACTTACACTTTCATTGGTAGATATTTTAAGGCTGTTTTAGCAAAGAGAGACCCCCAGATACAATTTTAAAGATTCGGTCCACACCTCAGGCAGGAAAACATTCTTCTACAGAGGAACTGGCTTTATTTACTTTCTTAAAGGGGTGACTGGAAAAGGAAGCTCTGAGGTTCGAACACGAAGGTTTGTTCATGCCCAAATTGCCATATACAGAAGTAGTAGCTAACTAAACTAACAGGGGAATTATCATGAACACCTGTAATTCTCAGTACTATAATTATTCATCCAAACATGAATGAATATTTGTATTTACTTGTAGGAATGAATTCATACAAACATGAATAAAATTAACAAAATTAATTATTCACACAAACACTAATCAATTAAGGGACATCATAAAAATTAATCAATGACATAAATCACAACTTCTTAATCCTTAACCAACAAATTATACCCACTCCCAGGCATAGTTCTTCCTGACTGTAGAACCTGGCCTAAGGGATGAGAGACCTTATTTTTAGGCATGCAGAGGGCATCATAGAAAGGGCTGTCCAACCAGCCTTAGGAAGAACTTTTTTCTGCAGATGGTGGCTCCCAAAGGCTTTCACAGCTTCCTTTTTTCAGAGTTCTGTCTTGTCCAAAGACAACTGAGGTTTGAGTGGAAGCCAAGACTGCCCAGGACAGATTAATTCCTTAATAAAGTCAATAGCATAAATTATGCCCCACGACTGAGGAGACGTCCCAATGAGTACACAGAAGTCATCACATAACCTGTCATGCAGGTTTCCTTATATCTGAGCTGCACTGTAGGGGTGCTTGCTGGAACTTTAAACAGTAATACTGGCACTTGTTTCATCTGCACGGTAGCAAATCAGCTGGATACTTGTCCCACCTCCCTCAAAACAAGGGCATCCCATCCTCCATTTGACACACAAAACAAAAGACAGAGTTTGGAGCAAGACGTTGAGTGCTAACGTGGTGGATATGGTAGAATCAAATAGACTACAGAATTCGAGCCTGAAGCCCTTCAAATTGCAGAAATCTGCAATGTGTGTTAGGAAAACACTTGTAAATATCAAAAGTAAGATCAAATTGCCTGCAGAACTGTAGTTATTATTATTAAATATTTGGACTGTGGCATGCATAGCAGTCAACCAGCTTCTGGATTGATTATTTTAGGCACTGTATAAACATTTAATTAGAGACAGGCCCTGCCCCAAGGAGACATCAATTTCAAACATATGTTTATCTTTCCAAAATCTGGTCATTATTTTCTGTGTACTACCATCACTGCAGACCACTCTCCCACATGAATCAAAGGAAGAAAATTTCAATGCAGGATATGAAATAAGTACCTTTCTACATTTTGAAAAATGTCAGTGATACCTGGAGGTTAACAGAAATGGAAGAAAATACTAGAAACCTTACACAGGAATAAAATGGACCATTTAAAACTTTGTACAGCCACATATTCTTAAAGAAGGAAACATGCATAATATCTAAAGTATTCGAGTTTGAAAGCATGCTAGGCTGTCGCCTCTTGACAGCAAGACGAGGATCTTCACAATAACAGCAAAGTGAATGACCAGGTTGGTTGTCAGCTAAAGATACCTGTCCACTCCCTACAGGTTTTTAGAGGACTTATCACCCTAAATGGTCTATATTTCCTTTTTGGTCATCTAGTCTACATGCTATGCATTGTACAATTCTCTTAAGCAGTAACTTTGAAAAAAATCCACCCCAATAAACTGACTCTCTCGTTTGGTTGTTCCGATATTTTCTCCTTTAATGGTATACAAACATGACAATTTTGCTTGTGTGAGGGTACACACGTTTCCAGGAGACACTCCAGATTAAATAATTGCTCAGTGTAGGTATATAATAAAGTATATACATCAAATGTACTTTATTTTGTTCTGCTATTGTTTTTCCAAACAAGTATTTTCTGAAGTTCATCAGATCTTAAACAAAAGAGAAGTTTAAAATGTGAGTAGGCTAAGTATCTGGTGTAAAAGCTCAGTATCTGAGTCGGCTCTGTGTTTCTACCATTCAAAGCCACAGTAATAGATAATTATGAACTTTGAAAGCATATTTGAAATACTGAACATTTTTGAGATGGAAGGTTTTCACAGTATTGTTTATTAAAACTTGCTATCAGCAAGCTGATACACAATACCAATTAACCAACAGCTTCAGTGATTTTTTTTTATTAAATGCTATTGGCAATGCATGTAAATTTGGAATTTTCTTTTGATTATTTCCTTTAAGAGCAGAGACTTTTCTTAAGATATGTCACTTGTTTGCTTATCCATTTAGATAAAAGCAGCTTACATATGAAGCAATAGAAATTATTATTTCAGAAAATTCAAGTCTTTTCCTTGAGTAACACTTATCTCAAAGAAAAAGACCTAGAAGCTATGTAAGTTGATATTTTTTATTTTTATATTTTGTGTTTATGTGGCAGTTTGGAAATCCTATCTCTGTCTCAGATGTTCCCTATAATAGAAGTCACAGTTCTCATCTTTGGGATTGATACATTTTATAAGCCAGGAAACATGACAGCATTTCTCCCAGTCTATAGCGGTTCTTTTCCACAACACAATGTATTTTCACAAAGAGATTGAATCAGAATGTTCTTCCCCAGACAGCACATTGATAAGCTAAACTTTACAGGGTCAAATCAGATTCCCTAAACTTCTATCTGTTCTCTAAATATTGAAGTTTAAATTTTGGTAGTTATTTTTAAAGTTATGTTGAAAATTTAATTCTCTTTAATTTGCACTGGTCTTTAATTATATTCAACCCCCTTTTCAAAGGGGTGGTGAGACACTGGAAGTTCTTATAGAGAACTTTTGTCCAGAAAAAAGCATAATACTTAACTATCTGAATTGATACAATAGAAGTATTATGCTAATTTTACAGAACAGTAATGAAGGCTGTTTTAAAACATCGTCTTTCAATCAAGAGTGAATAAAACCCAGAATAACAACCTTGTGTTCTGTATTTTTTTAAAGTCAGGTGAGATCCTGGTTCAATTTACAATATAGATGTACAGATATTTCTTCCACTCCTTCTGAAGGAGTTATGTGTTGCAGTGAGGTGATGGGAAGGAGGAATAGGAGGCAGGGCATGAAAACCTTAGGCCAACTTTGTCATCAAAGACCTGTAAAGCCAAAGCCTAAGGTGCAAAAAAGGCTAAGATCCATAACTGAATCATTCATACTCGCAAGAAACACAATCTAGCAGAACACTGAAGAGAAAGGATTCTATCTGTGGAGTTCTTTTTCTGTCTTTTATCCCTTTCCCCTCCGTCATATATATTACCTTGCCTAACAAACAACTGATTCACTCTTTCACAGTAGAAATATGGTAGTGGTCTAGAAGAAGGATGGTTAATCAGATATAACCCACGCAGTGGGACACTTCAGAGACAGTAATGCCTGTAAAACACAGCTGAGTTTATTGTGGATGGAGCTGGGTCACAGATACGTACAGCTCTGACTACACTGCTATATGACACAGTCATAGCAAATTTTAAAAATTTTAGAAGTACACACTTTCAAATTCCTTGAGATGATGGTGGGTTTTTTTAGTATTAATCTGGTTTTAATTAGGAAGAAGCATTTATCATTGATAATATTTCACACATTAAAGCTTATACAGAAGCTTTCTTAAAATAAAAAATAAGTGCTGTACAATAAAATAAAGCAGAACCAAAACCTAAATTCAGCTAGCAGATTCTTGAATGTGTTCCAGCATCATAATTATGACTTGATTTAAAATACTGTATATCAAACCCATTTAAATGCTCTTACCTTGCAGTCTCTTTCTAATTCTAAAAGCTGTGCAACAGATAAAGCTTCCAGGTAATTATCTCTAAGCTAGATTCTGGTCTCAGCAAGACTTTTAAATCCTAACTGAGTAGCTGCTGTCATAAACTTGCCGTATTTTCTGAAGAAATTATTTCAGCTTTCAGAAAAATTGATACCACTATATATTTAGGTGGTCTTGGAAATACAGATTTAAACAAATGACATGATTCCCCTCTATATGTGTTTCCTTTTTACAGAGAAAAACCTGTAACATTGTTTTCATAACCTTTCACAAATGTCACTCACAGAGTAATCATTCTGAATACTACATATCCCTTTTGACATTTTCAAAATCTACAGTAAGACTGAGATAATGACATCTATAATTAATCTTTCTAAATGGAGAATAAATTGAATGAAAAAAACCCATAATTCTGACTCTTCCAACACTATTATTTCAGTATTACCAAGCTCCAAACTACATTGCCTTTCCCCTTTTCCAAAACTGTATTTGACTCTATTCATTCTGTATCACAAATACAATTGTTCTGTATTAGCATGGATGCTGAATCATCTGAGGAAAATAGGACAAGGGACAGCAATGATACCAGTACTGTTCACCAATAAAAGAGAAGCTCAGTTTAACAAACAGAGCATCTTATTAGTATAGGTCTTATAGAATCATAGTACTTAACTAAAGAAGTATGATAGTTCAGAGTAATATTTCCTCAAGGTACTGATCTAAAGAAACAGGAAAGGACAAAACAATGTATCTGAGAGACTAGATGTTTCAAGAAAGGAAGGTTTAGTTGTAGTAGCACTATACTTGGGGTTTTAGTGGCATTACACTCACATTAAAATAATGTATTACCTTTCACATAATTTACTGCCAAAAACTATGTTTGAATATATAAACACTTCAGAATTAATATTTTAAATGCCAAAATTTTACATACAACATTAATGAGTAAGGCAGAACTCCCAATTTAGATAGATACATGTATATGCAAAGTAATGAGAATGATGATAGAAAAGCTATCTAGTGAATAAATACAACTGTAGAATAAACAAAAGAATAAAAAGAAACATAATTCCATAAGTTTCATTTGTTGATTTATCCTGTCAATTTAGATTAAGTAGTTAATACAGTAATGGATTTACACAATAAATATACAAAATCAGGTAGAGAAAATGTCACTTCACATTTCCAAAGACCAAGAGCCACACTGTAATAAGAAAAACACTAACCAGTTTATTCTTCCAGATTACTGCATGTACCAGGTGATTGAAGGCATAAGCCTTTTGGACTTATATCTTATAATTTATTAATGTTTGCAATCATCTCCATGTACAGCCTGTTATGTTTTATTGTTTAATTAGCAACTTGTCAAAAATCTACGCTATATAAATGAAATTTTAGATATTTTTTTTGCCACATGTTCACTTACTTTTTATTGGGATAATGAGCTGAGGAATGACAGGAAGAATCTTGTTCCCACCATGTTCCAGCATGTCATGGATTCCTTGACGAGCAAAAAACTCACATGGAAATGTCATTTCACAAAGCCCATCAAAAAACAAAGGCAGATACCAATGATAGTCCAGCTTTTCAATCTCTATCTGAAAATAGAAAATAAATAAACAAATAAATGCAATATTTCAATACTAATATAATGTGATCAGGCAAACGGATAATTAATGTGATCTACACAGGTACGTTTAGTAAACAGTAATCAATTTTGTATCACTGGAGAGTATCATTAAGTCTCAAATATGGTTTATGGCCAGATACTGAAATCTAGAAATATTACACTTAAAGAAAAGACTGAAAATTAATATGCTCCCATATATTTTCACTTTCTGATAAGTCAGTACCAGCTTCCGATATTCTTGTTTATACACCTTACTTTGCAAGTTACCCACAAGAATCAAACCAGCCATTTTAAGAATAACAGTCTGTTTATTTCATAAAAATCTGATCTTTACATCTTCACTTGGACACTCAAAAGAACAAGAGAACAAATCCTGTAACCAAAAAAATATCCAGCACAGCAAAAATACCAATATTTGTACAGAATTCCCAACTTTCTAGAATATTGACCTAATTTTATTTCCTACCAATTTCAGGTGCAGACTTCTAAAGAAATTCCATAGGTCTCTACTGTGAAAAAAGGTAGAGAAATTAGGTACCTAACAGGTAACCTTCCTCCACTCCTAAAATACAAAGTATGCTAACCTGAAATATAGATTTGGTGAGCAATTTCGTATTCTGTCATAGCTTCTTCCCTTTTCCTTCTTCTACCCATCATGTTGAAACTGACACATCCATGATTAATGAAAATTAACTGAAACAGATACTTGAAAGTAAGTCCTTTACATTTGCTGTGAGTATCCCGCTACTGGCAAACATATAGTGCCGATTACATACATAGACTCACATGCACTGATTGTTAATCGCTTCTAGGAGACTAAAAAGAACAATTGCGCAATAGCTCTTCACCTATGTAAATTAAATCAAGTCCCTTTAATGAACCGTGCAGAAGAAGTAACAAATGAAACCCACATTTCCTATTTTCACAATACCATGTACAATGGCTCTCTGTAATCGTTGCTCATTGGCTTTTAGTTTCACAACAAAAAATGCCTTTAGGGTCAATGTCTCAGGGTCAATTTGTGAGGATGTTCAAATATACCTATACCAAGTAATCATGTATAAAGATTTTTAGAAAACTAGAATCAGAAGACATTTTAAGTCCTAAACTGATAGGTTTTGTATTTCTTGAGGACATGCAGCATGCTATGGACCATACTATGGACCTCAGCAAGTTTGCTGATGATACGAAACTGGGAGGAGTGGCTGACACGCCAGATGGCTGTGCTTCCATCCAGCGAGACCTAGACAGGCTGGAGATTTGGGCGGGGAAAAATTTAATGCAATTTAACAAGAGCAAGTGTAGAGTCTTGCATCTGGGCAAGAATA
>VZTO01014175.1:0-106495 GCA_013400615.1 Syrrhaptes paradoxus
TGCACAAAGGCAGGATGATTTAATTTCTGTGAGAAGCCAAAACCCAAAGTGCTTCTTAGGTACTGGCTTATCCATAAAGTTTCCCACAGTCCAAATTTGTGAGAAACATTATCCAGCTACTTTCAATTGACTGCTTTGGTTACCAAAATAAAATATTAATAAAAACATTTTCTCAAGAAACTCGACTAAATAAAATGATATCATAACACAGGAGTTGCAGGAGGATTTAAGGAGGTGCAGCCACACAGAGGAAACAAGCAGCAGCACATCCTAGACGAAAGGCTAGGAAAAGGTGATGAGTCACTCCACCATACACGACAAGCAGTTCTCTGTCATCCACATAAAAGCCCAATCCAGTCTGTGTACCCAACATTTCGTGGTGCTGTTACTGTCTTTTGGAAATTCCTGTTTCTTTGTCTTCCAGAGCATCTTTTATTCCTTTTGGCACTGATCGAGACTCCTATGACCATTCATTCCAATGTTTTCCAAGCTCAAATATTTTGGCGTTACTTTTGTTCCAGGAACAGACCAAATACCAAAACATTCTGAGAAATGGTTTGAAATGCTTTGGGGAAAAAAAAAAAATGATTTTTTTTTCCCCCGAACCAGAAAGAGACATTTCATCATTTTTACATCAACATATTTAATTTTCTTGCTTTAAAACCAACTGAAGAAAAGTTTATTGAAGGCTTGTGATGTTGAAGTGCCTCGTGGCAGCTGTCATTCCAGAGCCCTCCCTCCTGCCCAAGGGTTAGGCAGCCTTTCCTGCAGAGCGTGATTGCCGTGGCAGTGTGCCTTAATGCATCGTGAGAGAGTTGTACAGGCAAGAAGAATCTCCGAGCATAGAGGAAAGGAGGGCCACAAAACATTTGCACAAACCTGTGAAACCATCCGTAACACTTGAAAGTTGAACTGATTTCAGATAAAAATTTTAGAGCCAAACAAGCATCAGAGAGTATATTTAAGGTCACAGGGTGAATATAAAGTATACAGAAGTAAAGTATAAGAAGTATAAGTAAAGTATAAAGAAGTTTTGGACCCAATGCACAGGCAGCACGTGGGTTTTGCAGACACCAGAACAAAGGTTGTCCGGACTCTGTGCTGTCGCGTTGGACGGCGACGTGCACCTCCTGGTCACCCAGAGAGGAAAAGATCCGCCGTGTAGAGCAGTGTTCAAGAGCTGGAAGTGACTTCAAATCTCAGAAGGCAGCAACGAGCATTTTCTGCTTCTGTTTTTCCCCTCGGGTGGATCTCAGGAGGGAGGAGTAAGGATGAAACCCTCCATGAACACTAACCTCCTGAGAACGGGCGATGTATTTTATTTCCCAATTCTGTGGGAATTTTTCAACCCCCTTCTCTACCAGTTGAAAATCATGATGCACATTCTATTTTTAGTCCACATGGTATTTGTTTGTGTGTCTTTTTCCTGTCTCTCCTTCTTCCCACCAGACTGAGGGCAGGGACTGTGGGAAATTAAACTTTTTGATACATATTAATTTTGCTTTTGTATGCTAAGTAGCAACAAAATCTTCCAAATTACAAAGCCAGAATGAGCCACTGCCATAATCTTTTTTCTTGTGGACAAGAATACAGAATGTCCTTGAATAAGCAACCACTTAAAAGTGTGTAGATCTATTACAATGGTTTAGATTTATTAGAAAAATAACAAATGTGGTAGACAACCCATAGCACTCTTTGGTTTGTCCTCACTATTCAAACAGCAACAAAGAAATGATGAAGCAAAGTAAGCCTCTGGGTTCAATTCCTAGACTGCAAAGCGATGAGGAAGATGAGCTGCAACACTGATGCTGGTGAACTCAGTGATAATTTTAAGGCTAAATCTCCTTCTCTCTTTCCCATTTACAGGTTTTTCCTCCAGATGGGTCTTAAGAGCTTGGTATCATTTGCTGATCACTGGCTTAACTGACACCCAGTTACAACCAATAGCAGTAAAACCCCTGGATCTCCCAAAGGTGTTTCAAGGCTCTTTGTCTTCCCAAGGAGCCACCAATGACCCCGAGGTGCTGGGCCGTCCCTCCCATGCCCCTGGATGACACAGCCCTGCCAGCAGCCTTGCGGCCCCTAAGACCAGGAGGAATTTGTCGTTACCTTCTGCAGAGAGACGCCAAAATCCTTTCCGTGGAAAGCAGACAAGGACTGAAGGGAGGCGCGGCACAGTCAGGTTTCTGCTTCTGTCATCTGCCTGAATCTTGCAAGAAAGCAGATTACCCTTGTGCAGATGCTTAAGCGCTCTGGTAATGATGGAAAGGTGTCTGCAGACATTTCAGCAGGACCACCTGAAGCATCTATACAACTCTTAAATACTCAGTTGTGGAAATGTTTTCCGAAACTGCATGATCAAATGGTATGAAATTAGCTGTCTTACAGGGCTCTTTTGATGCCAGACCATTTATGCAGTTTAAGAGGAGAATTTTTGAAATTTAAAAACTGGCAAATTGTTGCATATACCCTCTAGAGGCCAAGGTGTTGAAGGTTAGTGTATTTGCTTTGCCTACTTCATCTTTGAGAAAGAATTAGAAAGCAGCTTAATCCCCGAGCTGTCTCTGAGCAAGTATGGACCTTCAGAAGTGTCTATCTCTGGCTCCAGATCTAGAATTTGGATTTTCTATCCAGTCTGTCTCTATTAATAACAGGTCAGAACCACGCAGTCATTAACAAAGTAAGAGTTAATTACATTTTTTCCCCACTAGCCTTAACAGGTAGGTGAACAGGTGATTGCGTATGCAGTCAAACCGTCTTTATGAGAGAGTGAACCGAACAAACATGTCAAATGAGCTAAAATAAATAGTTAGAATGATCTAATCAGCTGTTGGTTAATTCTCATTTTCAGATCAACTCCTGTGTTAACTTTTCTAGTGGTTACATGATGCAATTCAAGGAGTAACCTACCGAGGTGATCATACTCATCAAAAGACAGGTGATATATATATATTTTTTAAAAATTACAGCACAGCTCATTTTCACCCTTAAAGATCTTAATTTTCAGGATTTTTTATCATCTGTAATGCTGGATAAAATCTAGATATACTGAAGTTTAGTAATCCCTAAAGTGCTGCTTTTCAGGCCAAAGCAGCCATGCAGAAAGTTTAGTGAGGTCATCAACGGAAAAGACTCTGTGTTGGAGAAGGATAAAAAAAAAAAAGATATTTTAGTCATGAAGTGTTGTGTAGTTTCAGTATACAGAGAGAGCGTCAGGCTTCCCACATGCATCAGTAACACTGAATTTTGCCACTCCAAGGATGGAGGAGCCGGGGCTTTGATCATGGGAAGGATGGGAAGGGGCAGAACTGCTGGGGGAAGCTGGTGGAGGTCCAAAGTTTGCTGTGCTTGCTGCTGTCAGAGAGGAAGGAGCACCCCATAGGGCTGTGCTCCCTACACCTGCCCTCAGCTATCACCTTTGGAGTGCACAAAGGGGTATTTTTGCACTCACTGTGTACATGAGCACAATAAAACAATACAAACAACACAACATATATTCAATGTAGAAGGATCCTCAATTTGCTTCCCAACAAAAGAGTTGTTTCAAGCATTAGGGGCGGCTGCTGAGTTGCTATAAATTGCTATACGGTACAGACATTCAGAATTCATTGGAAATTCACAGATCTATGACAATTTTCATTTTCGAACAAATCACACGTCGTAGAGCAGAGTAGCTGTAATTATTTGTTTTGTGGTGCACGTAGGTGCCTGGAACAAGTAGGAGCTGTGTTATGCAAGACAGCAGCCGGCTGCTGGGTAAAACGGACAGTGTGTAACTGGTGGATGAGAACAACAGAAGTCAGTGCATGATGAAGACAGGACAAGTTGGATGATGAAGTAACGTAACAGCAAGAACATGGTTTCATACCAACTAGTCAGGGGTATATTTTATATAACAAAGAAGCTATTGGTAGCAGCAAGCACAGTAGGAATGCTACAACTCGGAAAATAAAAACATTTTAGCTGATTTGAGAGCCTTTTTAATTTCCACATTTATTATTAAATTAAATTTCCCTGAATTTGCTCCGTCATAGCTATATTTTCTTTCTAGAATAGCTTCACGAGAATGTCTGGTTCTGTGTTGTCACTCATGACCAGTGTTGGAAGTGGGGTTACACAAAGTTTGGTAACTGAGGTATTTGGGCAGCGAGCCAGCTAACTTAAAAAATATATTTGAGTTCGTCCTGCCTGCTCAGCTATCATTAGTGATACTTAGATTCCCCTTCCCTTATTTAGTTTCAGCTGACCAGAAGTGAGAAGCAATCCCATTTGGCAGGATTTGCCCAAATCCATATTACCAACAGTAGGGGACAAAGAGCCAAAGCAAGGGCAGAAGCCTTGGGCTGCCGTACATGCTGTCGTGTCCTCACACAAAGATTTCTAACACTTAAAGATTTTTTGCGAATAGTTTGAAAACAAAAACAACTGCAGAGTGAAAAGATTATCTATTATGAATGGCTTGACGGGATTTATTTACCAGACCAGCTGGGAAATGTTTATTATTTCTAACATTTTCATAAAATATTTCTATTTTTGGAGTAGAATCAAACAGGAAAACATTCAAGCGGTGTAATTGTTTTTTACTCGTGTTGACTGGAAATGTCTCAATCTTTGCAACAGAAATAGTTATTAATTAACAACACTAATTTTCTAGACTTGTTCAGACTGCACTGTTGATTAAACATCCTCAGGACCCAGTAAGAATAAAAACCTCAGCGCGTTATGACTTGTCAGTTACACAAATATGACTTTCAGCTACCAGGAAAGTCTTTGAGCTCCATAAATACTTACTGCATTCCTACAAAACACAAACCACATGGTGAATCGCCTCCACTTTAGAAAAAAAAAACTCAGCAGAATTGGATGTAACCGGTCATATGCTTTTCACTGCTTGAATTATAACTTCTTAATAAATGAGAGGAAAAGCAGAGATATTGCAAAGCAGCCAACACGCGTTTGTGCATAAACCTTTGTGCCCACACACATTTATGTGAATACAATCAGCATTTGGTTTCCATGAGTGTCACTTTTTCCTTGCACTGTTCTAGTTAATTCCTGCATTGCTTTCTAAGATAAATAAGTACTAGGAAAGGAAACAAATAATAGAGGAGACAAAGACTGTCTAATTAAATAAGGTATATATCTCCTCCCTGGTACTCCATCACATCACAATCCCAGAAAATATTTTCTGTAAATCCATTTGTTCCAGATATCTCCTCCTCTCCAGCTAGCTTATTCTGCTTTTGAAGCACTTCAGTCTTAATATTTTAACCAGTTCGCATTGGAACATTTCTCTGGATCCGTTCAGAAATGGCAGAGATCCAAGAACAAATCCTTGCAGCGCTCTGAAGAGGATTCAGGACTTTTCTTTTGTGCTAGCCATTTCATAACCGAAGCCTACGCTTTCTTTTCCTTGGATGCTGGTACTCTGCTCTGTGCATGAAGACAAAGAAGCCTGTAAGAGATCATTTACTCTACCTGCAAGCTCAGGTGCACTGGGCCACAGAATGTTCCTCTGAGTCATTTCCTCTGAGCTGCCCTTAGAAATAAAACTTCATCTCCTCCTTGTCTGCTTTGTTCTCTGTGCTACCAAAAAAGTACAGTGGTCTCTAATGCAGCACACATCAAAGAGCTGGACTCTGCTGTGTTAGAAATTACACAAACAGGGATGGACAGAAAATCCTTGCTCTAGAAAGCTTGCTGCTCTGGGAATTCTGTAAGCTAAGTTGCAAAACACTAATGGACAGGATTGGTTTGGCATTTGCTGTGTCTTCCCTTGCTTTGGTCCTTACGGGAAACGAGGAGTGGACTGGGTTCACTAGCTGCCAAGCTGTAATCAGGTCGCAGGGAGTCACAACGGAGGTGAAGCTGAAGCAGCAGATTTGAAGAAGGTGAGCACAGGAAAAGCAGAAGCAAATCTGCAGGAGCTGCATGCAGTTACCATAGCTGTGTAGAGACAAAGGTATTGCCCTGCACATGACAAAGGTACAGCTCAATGACCACATGATGAACATTTATAAAGCTGAAAGATCCATTCAAGCCTTGAGGCCCCATAAGCAGATAACTTTAGGACACAGTAAGAGGAGGAGGGAGCTGGCTGCAGCTCCACAGCCCAAAGAACTGGGTTTCCATTTGCACTTGGGTCGATTGAGGAGCGCCGTGGAAAGCTCAAGCTGCTCCCTGTAGAGCTGTAACACAGTCCATCAGGTTGTCTACCCTGACAGGGTCAATGGTACCATAAACCCAGTGACAGCTTTTCCAGCTCGGCTCCTCTCCTCTCATTCCTCCGAGGCACTTGCCCTCCAGAAACCATTCACGCAGGAACACTTACTCCTTGCTGCCCAGCACTTTTGCTACTGCAGACATCAATCAGAGGCAGCTCTTACACTCCAGTCTCATGCTCCAGGGCTCCAGCAGCCCAGCCAGGATAGCAAACCCAGCAGCCTCCGGGACATCCCGTCCAGCTGACTGCCAGGCTCTGTCCTCCCATCCCGCCAGATCATCTGCTCCCCTGGCCTCTGCCTCCCCCCTTTTATTGCTGCCACGTGCAGAGAACTGGAACTGCTCAGCTGGTATTTCCTTGGAGCACCATGATTTCCCTGGAGGGGTTTCTTTTTTGGTATTCTGGGGCAGGTCACAGAGCATGACTACTCAGAGGGCAGGAAATGGGGCAGAGGCATAACCAATCTCCCTGTGCAGACAACATAAAAAAATGGCCTCGGAGCACTCAAAGGAGAAAAGAATTAAACGCTTTTTGCCTGCGTGCCTGAGTAATGCTTTCCCAGGAGGCTCTGGGAGCCTGCTGGATCGACAGCTAGAGGCGTGAGTTAATTCTGCATCTCTCGACAAGAAAAATAGGAAGATATTATTAAAACAGGCAAATCCCTGCCTTTTTGAAAGGTCCTGATGCAAAGACAGGCTGCGCGGTGCCTCCACAGTAACTTCACACTGACCCCCGCTGTTCACCACTGTGAATACAGGCAGGCCTGGGAGAGCTGGGATTTCCCATACGTGCAGAAAAGTTAATGTGCAAGTTAATGTACAGCACCGCTGCTTCTCCCTGAAAGTGCCAGCAGTCTCACAGCCGCGGTGTTGCTCAGGATTTGGAGACACGCAGCACACAGGCTGGGATACCTGAGGAGTCACTCTGATCGGGTTGCTGCGTGCCAGGAAATCTGCGACAAACAGGAGAAAAAAAAATTAAAATCCACTTAGGAAAAGTTTTCAGGCAGGAGGAGAATCACCTGAGATAGCCCAGCTCTGCAGCTGCTGCAGTCTAGAAGAAGACAACCTTTTAGCCCGTCCACAGGACCTGGGGATCACTCAGCCCATGGGAAAGGAGGGTGCTAATCCTTCCAGCTTCCAGCCTCGGCTGCATTTTCTGGTCCCACTGGTCTCTTCACCCCACCACCTCGCTGTTGCCCTTGATTTCTTCCTCTCCCCATGCCTGCATTTATTCTCCCTCCTGACCTGTACAGGGCTCTGCCTCTGCCACCCGCATCCCCTCGATCCCCTCCCTGGGATCATCCGCACACACCATTCCTGTCCCTTCCGGCAGCTGAACATTTTCTGAATTTTCCACTGCACACACACTACACCTCTTTTTACACACCCATCTCCCTGCTCTCACTTTCCCGAATTACTTTTCCCTCCAAACATAGGGAGGTTTATTTCCTTGTCCTTTTTTTTCTGGTTATGGCTCCAGTGGCCAGTGGCTTGGCCAGAGTGCCAGGGTCATTCCCACTTTCCTTTGGAAAAAGCTGCCCACCTCACATAACAACTGGCAGGCAAAAGGCCTTTTGGCACCGCTTCCTCTCCTAGTTGCAGAGGCTGACACTGCTCTGTGCAGTGAACTTCCCCCTTTTCTTTAATAAATCCCATTCTGTGTGTTACTGTCCCTGTAGGGCAGCCGGTGACAACCTTTATCTGGTGCAAGCTTCAGCCATTGGGAACCACAACCAAAACATGTTTTGATCTTTCTGGGTTTCTGGAAAACTGCGGCAGAATGTGACAAACCTTAAGCAAAGCTTTTTTTTAGCAGAGGACGTTATCCCAGAGAACTTTTACCCGAGCTGCACCCTTGGTGCCTTGCTGCCCAGGCTCCCTGTGCTCCCCCAGCGCCCAGGCAGCTGTTGACTGTTCCCAGAGCTCTGACCTTCCAGCAGGATTCTGCTGGAGCTGGGATTTTGCCTCAAGGTGAGTTGCGACACCAAGGCTGGAGCAAAAGGGAGGAGAGCCTTAAAGGTAAAGAGAAGTCTTCATCTAAAGGTGGAAGGTGTGACTGTATTTTTTAGTGACTGGTAAGTGCTGGGAAGGTTTTAGCAACAGGAGGAGCAGCAGGTATTCTGGTCTAGAACTGCCCTTCTGAAGACAAGATATAAAATAAACCAAGTGAAGGGATGCTGATCCGTGAATCTGGCTTGTGAATATCAGCTCAGTTATTCCTGGAAATAAGTTTCTTCTTTTTTTTTTTGACCTAATTTCTTGCAGGATCAAATCTCGCTCTGTGTTTTGCAGATGATTCCTGTTAGAAGAGCTCCAGCTGCTGTCTGTCACGCAGAGTTTAGGATTCTGTTGCAGTTTGGTGTGGTCAAGGTCAGCGGTCAAGCTCTGCTGGAGCCCACAGGCTGCCTACTAAAAGGAGAGACTCGTGGTGCTCTGCCGAGCTGCTTAGCAAGGTCAGTTTGCTCAAGCAAAGGTCTCTTTTTCAAAAACATTGCCTGCAACACAAACTCATCAATCGTAAAAGTTCATGTCTGCATGTATATTTGTTTCCAATACTTTAGACTGAATAAATACCAGTATGTCAAATCACCATAAAATAAAAGGGAAATTTTTTTAGTCTTCTAGCAACAGAGCATCTCAGCTGCTGAACTGGAAGCCCAGGAGAGAGGAATAGCTCACTGAACTTCAAACGAAACCAAACCCAGGCTCAAAAGGTTGTCACTGAGTAAAGAGAAACACAACGCACGTATGAAAAGCAGCAACTCTATTTCCTGTTTGAAAATTTTGTGTCATATTTCTGTAATATGACTGAGCTTAAAATTAGACATCTGTTTAGACAGATTACTTAGCACCTTGGCACAGATGTTCTGTGTTTTTTATTGCAGCACTTTAATTAAAGACCATTCATCAACGTTCACTCAGCGCGGTTAAGTGCCACTTTGACTAGAGCTGCCCCGGGAAGGAGTTCCTCCTGACATTTGTCAGAGCGGCTTTAAATCAGATGGGGATGGCCAATGGTTGCCACAAAGCCAGTCACAACCTTTTAGCTGCTCCTGAGTGGAGAAAGAGGTCGGGAGGGGACAAATTTATCCCAGCTAAGGAAAGTAAACCACAGAATGCTGTCCAGCGAGGGTAGGGGAAAGTATGTGCCAGGTGATGTAGCCCAAAAAATAAATTATTGAAGACTGTGAACTGAGGAGAGAAATTTACAAGTTAAATTCCACATCCCTGCAAAGTATTTCTGGCGATGGAGTGTATTCATCTCGCAAGGGTCTCGTGCCAGCCTCTTGCAGGTGCAGCGTGCCTTCCACCCTGGCCCTGCTGCGGAAACGACTGCTGCCCGCGCAGAAACCTGCTGGGTGGCGTGGGCTTGTCGAGAGCCGGTCATCTGCTCCCTATCTCTTTTTAAACCCATTACCTCTCCAACAATGGAAGCTGTCAGCTGAAGTGATTTTTCTCAGCCAAATTGGAGAGATTGCACATTTTATGACCATTAAATTTTCCTCTGACTTCACACTTAAGTTTTTCCATGTCTAAGAAGATAGTTTTGGTTTTTTTTGTTTGTCAAATTCCAAAATAAGCATAAGCAGTGATAAGAACTTGTCAGCTCAACTGGGGATTTGTTCCCTGGGCTATTTCTTTTAAACTAAGAATGTTCAGTATAAAATGCACAGTCTGTGGCATTACGTTACAGCCCCACTCCCTCTTACGGCACTCCCAGCTTTGACCCCATGGCTTTGGGTTGCGTTACCCACAGAGGCAGTTTTTCAGCAGCAGCACCAGAAACATGTTCCCCAAAGCTTCGTTTCACCCCAGCGGTTTCGATGCTTCCCTGGATCACGTAGGGTGCACAAGAGGGTGCTGGACCTCAGGCTCCCCTAAGGCACCCGGGTCTAGGTGAGGAGCACTCTAGGGCAGCCTGAAGCTGGTGTGTCAGCTTTCATGACCCATACATATTTGAAGTAGAAACATCCACATGTTCATGCTCCTGCGATGCCGGGCTGTGCTGGGAGGTCAGCAGCTCACCCACCGAGCAGGGAGAGCCGCCAGGGGATGTGCATCTCCGGGTCCACCTTGCCAGGTGGGATTCCAAGTGATTTCTTTTTATTAAACTAATAGTTTCACCTGAAAGGCACTCTTAGTTGGACTCTTCCCTGCCTGTTTTTTAACACTGCTGTCTGTGCTAAGAAGAGGAAATCGCAGGGGCACAGCCAGGCAGCACGGTGCTCCCCGGTCACTCTGCTGGGACACGCCAGGATAACCCGTAAGGGCAACATAGGCAGCAACCCTTCTCAGCATTGTCTCTGCATCAGTTTTTTGAGGCTTTTTCTGCACGTGTCCTTTCTCTTCACCTTCCTGAAGGTTTTTTTTTCTGTCCTGTTTCACAGAAATACAGTATCAGAATTCTGCTTGTGTACACTTTGATTCCTGTTATATGCTGATGTAACAGAAAAACAATTGCATGGCTGCGATGGCTTAGTCTCTGTTCTGGGTTCGAAGATGGTAAGAAATCTGGGAGACTCTGTGTTTTGGAATGGGTTTCTCATACTTCAATCCCTGCCCTGCTGCCTGTAAAAGACTTTGTGGATAAAAGGCAAAACCCACGTGGCCCTGCTTCGAACGCTGCTATTTACCTTTCAGAACTGCACGAATCAGCAAGTTGGATAAATATTTTTCCATGAGGAAAGGATGAGAGAAAGATGGAAAGAACAAGACGTGACAGGTCTCAGTGAGTTCACTTAGTGCGTTACTGGAAGGCATTCAACACTTCAGTAAGAAAAGCGGGCCAGGAGGAGACAAGGATGGAGGTTAGATGCATTGAGTGTTCATGCTACAAAGACCTTTTCTGAAACTCCTAGAAAGGCTGAAGTGACCTCTCGATACGCTTATACGCAGGACATGATATTTTCTGGGTATGTCGACTTGAAAGGGGATTTGTCAGGTTCACGGATTGATTTTCTTCCGTTAAACACCAGGGTGGCTGTATGCTAAGATGCCATATTGCAAGAGTAGGTACAGTTCATCATCCAGGTGCCTCGTTAAAAAACAAAGCAGAGAACAGACCATTTGCTGCCTAATGTAGCTGAGGAGCCTGAGCCTACAGAAAAGTGGCCATTTTGCAGAATAATTTGCAGTTCAATCATTTTTCAGTTTTTTTGGATTCAAATTCTCTGGGAATGGTGTCATATCCCCGGCGTGCTCTATGCCTCGTGGCAGAGTGGTACACTGCCTTCCTTTCCCTCCTGCCACCCTGATTTAACCACTCCATCAGTTGCACCCCTGGATGGCATGCTGTATGCACACTGGCACGAGCTGATGCAAGCAAAATACTTGTTTGGGGTAAATTTCTTCATCCCTTTAGAAAGATGAAAACAAAAATTGATTAAAAAATTTTTGTTCAGTGCAGGGAGGAAGTAGATTTGAGGAGTTTTTCTTTCCTGATTTCCTCTCGATTTTGTTTTGAAAACCAATTTCAAATTAAACAGAAATCAGAGCATTTCTCAAAATTACCGTTAATTTTATTCCATCCACATCAGGTGTTCTCCACTTGAGAAATAGTCTGGAGCTGGCAGTTCAGATCTGATGCGCTCAGGCACACAAATGTCTTTCCTATACCCCTCCCTCCTACACTGCCTCACTATAACACTGCCCTGGGGTTTTGCAGAGGAACCTTTGAGCCTGGGGAAGTGACAAAACCAGTATTAATCACTTGCAGGACAGGACTCTCTATTTTTCTATCACACCTTACCATCAGGAGCTTCTTCAAAAGACTGGATTGCTGTTCTGTGCCCATCAAGCCACTTTGTCCGGGTGATGATCTGGTTTGTGTCACGGATTCATTTCATTTTTTTCTGCTTTCTGACTTGGATTCAAAAGTCCTTTCAGGTCTGTGTGCAAACTAAAAGTAGCTGAAAGTCACAAGGGAAAGCACTCAAAATAAAATGCAAAAATCCCTCTGTAATATTTGCACCTTGGAAAGAGAGAACACCAGCGATCCCCATCAGTTTGAATGAACGTACGGCAAAGCACAGCCAAAGCTCTGCCATCTAACTCCTGGAAACCAGTGTGCCCAGTAAGAGAAATGGTGACAGATACTGGGAAGGACACACAGGGCTTAGTTACATAAGCTCCATAGGTCAGGGGACCAACAGGCTCCCAAAAGCAAATGGCAATGCACAGACC
Organism: Syrrhaptes paradoxus; assembly: GCA_013400615.1. NCBI lineage: Eukaryota > Metazoa > Chordata > Aves > Pterocliformes > Pteroclidae > Syrrhaptes > Syrrhaptes paradoxus. Next base: position 12,409 of record VZTO01014175.1, read on the forward strand.
TCTGTAACAAGCTAGGCTACAGGGGTAGAGAAAGAATCCAGCAGCCTGCAGTATGTGGGGAGTTTTTTCTGGGGTGATTTAGGTATTAGTATTAATATAGAAACAGAAAAAGATACACATAAATCTAACCAGCAAAAAAAGGACCAAGGGTGATGCCTAGCATCCAGATACTGTTAGCAACAATAGTTTATAAACTCTGAAATTGAAGATCTCTTCAAAGGACGATTCTGAAATCCTAGATGCAGGTCTGCAGCAAACTCAAAGACACAGAGATAACTTCAGAATTAATGAATTTCCCTCAGCAGCACCAGAAAGTAGCTCAGCATGTAAACAGCATCGTGGTCAAGAGCCTGACCCCTGAAAGAAACAACAGGCTCAAGAAAAGAAGTTGGGGTTTATACATGATCCTTTCCTAGCAGTTCTGTTGCCATTATGCAACAGAAGTCAGACCTACATTTTTATTTACTGAAGACATTTGTGTCGTTGCAAAGGAAAATGCTGAAATCGAAAAGATTTTTAATATATATTCAGTTTCACAAAAACAATTTATGATCTGTTATGGGAAAAAGCCAAAGAAAAAAAATGTTTTAATCAGCTTTCTTGTTGGAAAATGTAATTTTGGAGTGCCACTGCACAGAGGCAATAATGTATATTTTACTGTAGACAATACATATATATACACAATATATTTACACATGTAAATTATCTTAGAAAAACTGGTGCTGAGAGATTTTGATTTGAATATAGAGCTGGCTAGGTTCATATGTTAAAGCACAAAATAACTGTTTGTTTTGGGGTTTTTTTTGATTAAAAAAAGCCATGAGACAGAGTTCATGCATACAAAAAATTTCTTCCTAATGTCTAGTCTAAATCTCCCCTCTTTCAGATTAAAACCATTACCCCTTGTCCTCTCACTCCACACCCTGATGAAGAGCCCCTCCCCATCTCTCCTGTAGCCCCATTTCAGCACTGGAAGCTGCTCTAAGGTCTCCCCGGAGCCTTCTCTTCTCCAGGCTGAACAACCCCAACTCTCTCAGCCTGTCCTCATAGGGGAGGTGCTCCAGCCCTTTGATTAATTTTGTGGCCTCCTCTGGACTCTCTCCAACAGGTCCAGGTCTTTTTTATGTTGGGGGCCCCACATCTGAACACAGCACTGCAGGGGGGGTCTCATGAGAGCAGAGCAGAGGGGGNACCTTGACCTAGACAGAAAACCTGCCCTCCCCTCTGAATGCCGCCAGTGTGTTTTTACCTGCAGCACAAGTCACAACCGGCAGCGGACGGGACCCCGTGTTGAGGACAGAAGCGCAGCGGCGGCGGCGGCGGCGGCTCGGCTCCGGCGGCGGCACAGCGGCCTCTCGCGGCTCCCTCCCCGCCGCCCGTGCCCCCGCTGCAGCGGCCGGGGTCCGCACCCAGGGGCGGGGTAGGAGGTGAAACTGCTGCAGCCGGTTCCCTCAGCTTGTTGTCTGCAAGCAGGTATTGGAACGAGCTGGTGAGCGGTGACCGTCCCATCACCGGCCGTGAGCCCTCTGCCCACTCAGACCCCTCCCGGAGAGATTTGCCTCAGCTGGGTTGAAAGGTCTCATGGGTTTGTCCATCCCTGTGCCAGTAACTCCTGTCAGCCTGCTACTGCCTTCACTGTGACAGGTGACAATGGCCCGCAGTCTGGCGTTCCCCGTCCAGAGTTGGGCTGTGTGCGGATGTCCTGCTGGGGAACGGTCACTGTTCTGGCAAAAACAGGGAGAAACAGGAGCTGTGAGGGTGAGACAGTTTGCTGGGGAGGGTTAGCTTAGGCAATGAGCCGCCCGTTTGCCAGCAGAGTTTGTCTCATGTCTCAGATTAGTGTCCCTTTGCTAAACAGGTACATCCATATTCATCTGTGAATGAACAGATAAACAGAAAATGAAAGAAGATATGAAACTGTGTTTTCTTCTTCATACAGTTTGTATTTATCTGACCAAATGCAAGCTCTGTTTTGTGGGTGTGTAGATCTGTGAATCCCGTGTGTTGAACACCTTGCTTTCATCATTTGCCATTTATTGAGCTGGTCAGTCAATATTGTTTGCATGTGCCAAAGCAACCCAACCTGCAGGAGGGGTTCTTCAGAAGTCCATGTGGAAGTGGAGCCTCCAGGTAACAGAGCACGCTCTGCAGCAGCCACCACCATCAATCCCAGTGGAAACCCACGGACTGACTGGCGCTGGATCGAGCCCTTGAGGTACATTTTACAAACACCCTAGGTTGGTTGTCTGTATGATCATAGCAGCCAGCGGCACTTGAGTTGGGAACAGGGGTGCATCGTGCTGGACATTGAATAACCTTTCCGAAAACGTGATTGTTTTTCCTTAAGACTATGGACAAATTGAAGTGTTAGTAGTGTGCAAGGCTAACACTGGAGGCACACTGTAGAATCAGAGAATCATAGAATCACAGAATGGTTTAGGGTTGCAAAGGACCTTAACGATCATCGAGCTCCAACCCCCTGCCATGGGCAGGCTGTAGAATGAGAAATGGAACAATAACAATCCCACAGTTTAACTGAGCTGCTGTAACAATCTCATAGCAAACTTGTACTCTCCGGATCTAGAACCAGACCATAATTAAAGTTTAATCCCAGCCAACAGTCCCCATTCGTGATGCCTCCTAAACTTCTGTGAGGGATCCTCTATTTGTTTTCACTGTCTTTGGAAAACAGCTTCAATGCACTGTTCCAGCCCCCAGCCTCAGGGACAGAGGGTGTGCACAGAATCCTGCCGGCCCCTAAAACGTGGCACTGAAACTTGGGGGAAATGAGAGGAGAGGCCTGGGATAAGTCTTGGGCAATAACATGCCTTCAGTGTGCTGACATCTACTTTACCCATCACAGGCTGACTGATGGTAAAGTTTTTTTGCTCCCAATAGTTCTGCCAAGCTGTTCCTGACAATCCTGTACCGTGTATAGACAGAATCATATCGGTTTAGTAGTGATACAGTAAACAAACGTGGTTATTTGAATGGTTTTCCATTTAATTTCCAATTTTGTTTCCACAGTAAAGGCTAAATATGCCAAAGACATCTCTGTAAATTCTTTAATAGTTATAAAAATTGTTCAGAGGTCAAGTTCCTGAAGCTGAAGAGTTGTGCAGCAGTACCCTGGATACTTATTCTGCCCAAAGAATTTTTGCAGATTTCTTTTGTATGGCTGTCATTTCCCCCCTGGACTTTTAAAGTTACTAATGAGCCATTTTTAGTAGTTTCAACTCATGAGTCTTGCTGTAGCTATTCAACAACATAAAAGAGCTGCTCATCATCCACTTTTGTTAGTGTCTCACAGCTCTTGTCTTGACCAAGTTTATGAATGTTTTGTTTATTGACAGAGGACTGCGAAATAGCCTCATCTCAGAGGGATTCCAAACGCAGGCTCAGTCCAAGAGGACGTAGCTTATCCCAGGCATCCCCACCTCACCGTTTTTGGGTTTGTCAGTTACTCCCTCCCTCCTAAAAGGTCTTTCAAGCTTCATTTTTCCTTGACAGTATTTCTGTCTTTCTTTCATCGAGAAACATTGCCAACAACATATAATTGCAATTAGTTTCTCCTTTCTCCTATGAACTATGGCTACAGATCACACACACAAATCCTGCAGCGTTATTGGGAGGTGTCTGTGATGGGATGACACATTTCTCAGCTGAGATTGCAAACACTTCACAAGCTGGGGCTTTTCATTTTTCTCATCTTTCAATAGCAATAATCTAGGAGAAGAGACAGTCTGGAGCATCGAGAGAGGAGGAACAACATCAACCCTGAAAGTGAGTTGAGCATGTATCACCAGCTTCATCAAGATCCACACATAACGATGTAGATTAGTTACCCTGGGCTTCCCGGTGCTTCATGGCACTTTGAATTTAGAGAACAGAAGTATTAAACCCTTGATGTCAATGTCTGAGAACAACCTTGAGCCAAAAGACCAAAAAAAACCCACCAAAAAAACCCCCAAATCTCAGCCAAAGAAAAATTTCATGTACAGCTGCAGAAGGGTTTTTCCCCACTTAGCTCTAAAACATAACATGGTGTTTCATATTTTTATTAGGAATAAACGAGCCATTTCTACCCTCTACCTCTTGCTGTACCTTTCCAAGAAGCTGAGGTAGGTGGGCTCCCAGCAAATTCGAAACTAGCTGGACAGAAGGTGTCTGCTTCCAGGATAGCTGCAGTACTGTTTGCAATACCAGGGCAACGCTGTACCTGAGAAAACCAGCCTCAAACAAGAGCAAATGGAGACTTCCACTGCAGGAGAAGTTATTTCAAGAACAAAAATACCAGGCTCTAAATGAAGCAAATTGACCCAGGAGAAGTGAAATACTCCACTCTGGAGCATGGCACAGGGAGCTACAAAGCCCTGCAGACTCCCTGGGGTGGCTGGGGTTACCACCCTGAGATCCCGGGTCAGGCTGGACCCCAGCAGCACCCCAGTGCTGCTTCAGCTTTGAAAAACCTCCAGCAAGATACCATGGGTGCTGCCAATTCCTGCACGGAAAAGGAACGGTGGCATGGAATGGGCAGGGCTTGGCGTTGAGAGGGGGGAAAAGAGGACAGCTCCTCACCTCTCTGGCCTCTCTAACCACCTCTCTTACCAGCCGTGGTTATTTTGGCTCCTGGCTCACCGTGTGCTCTCAGGGCAGGTGCTGCCTCCCTCTTCACAGCATATTTACAGATTGAATTGAATTTATTATTTTCTCATCATGTGCCCAAGGTCCACCTTCTGCCCAGCTCTTTGTCTCTGCCTCGCCTCCAGCTGTTACCTCCTCAGCATCTCATCAACATACACTTTCAATTCCCTTTGAGACTATAAAGGAACATAAACTCACAGTTTTTTCCTCAAAATATATTAGAGGTTTGACCGCTTCACAGCATACTAAAACTGGACTCACTCAAAGAGGCTCTGAAAAGGTCAAATTCAGTGAATATGCAGTTTCTAACGACATTACATTCAGCTGTGCTTTTGTGTTCGTTTTGTCAGACTCTGCTAACAAATGAGTTTGCTGATATTATTTATGGGATAGTAAATCTCGTGTGCAACAACATAAAGTTCATACTAATGAGCAGAAATCCATCACCGATCTCTATGTTCAGTCAAAACAAAAATAAATATCTGAGACTGGGAATACCAAATTCTTAATAAGTCCTGAAGAGACACAATTTGAGGATTAAATTATTCACAAAATTTCCACTGACTTCAAATAATAAGTATACTTGAGAAATTTGTTATCATTTGTTGTTCATTCATGAATGGGAAAAGGTAAAAATTGCCATATATGTGATTCTTTCAATCTATTTCAAATAATGGCCTCCTAATTTTAATCAATTTATACTCTCAAAAGTTTCCTAATGAAGTCCACTTCAATTAGTTTCCAGAAGATTTTATCACACTCCAAACTGGTTTACACTGATGCGATTTCCCTGCGGTCAGTGGAGCTAAGCTGATTTATTCCTGCCTGCAGGAAGGTACCAGGGGTGGGTTGCACAGGGTGCTCCCAGCTGGAGGTGCCTGCGGTGGTGGCCCTGGGGCAGGGGAGCTCTGGCTGGTAGACAATTCGTGAAGTTATTTCCATCACACCCTGGGCCACTGCTCCTCTGCACGTCCAGAGAAAGAAGGCGTTGTTGGGTGCCATCCCAACGTGGCGTGGAGGTGACACAGCAGAATTCATTGCACCCATCTCTCATTTTATTCTGAGCATCTCGAGGGCCACGGAATGGGAATCTGTGGATTTCTCCATGCTCCATCCCTCCAGCACAGTGACATCTCAAACTTTGCAGTGAAGATATCACTCCTGTAATACAGCCAACATGTGCTAACATGTAATTTAATCTTATCACCCACTCGGTGAGGGATGCTTTATTTTTATATAAACCTTCTTACAAAACCTTTGCAATCTCAGCCAATTGCAAAGAGAGAGGGGAAAGTGAACAACAGAAAGCAAAACCAGAAAGAGAAATGAAGAAATGAAATTCAGGAGGAAAGTAACAGAGGAAAAGGAGACAATTAATAAATATAACGAAGGATGACTTGAAGATGTTAATGGATATGGTGACACTGTGGTCATCAGCAGAAGCCTATAGCGTTCAATAGCGATTGTCAGCTTTTGTGATTAAAGTCTCCCAGAAAAGAGTTTGTCTTTAGATGTCTGCCCTTGTTCTGCCCTTACATCATCTTCTTCCTTATCCTCGCAGCCCTCAGCCGTGCAGCCGTTCAGTTCCTTGGGGGTTTTGTCCCTGTCCCCTGCTGCCCACTCCCATCAGAAGCAGAATGCGGTTCCCCTGCCCTCCTCTGTGTGGTCACTGAGACTGTCCCCCAATAAAGCAAATAATTTATAGCTCTGTGTATTGCTAAGCCATGACAGCTCTGGGCTTTTACTCCGGATCATAAAAGCACCTCAGAGGGTTGAATCAATTCTATGAAATGACAAGTCATCAGATGTCTCCTGTGCCAATGCTCTCTCCTTCCTGGCTCTGTCCCCCACGCCCATGCCGATGACTCACCGATTTCCAAAGTAAGGGAGAGAAAAAGAATGAGAAAGGAATAGGAACATTGCTTCTTTAGATCCCAGTTACTAGTGCAGACCTTGGGTTTGTCTTACGGATGGTGTTAGGCTTCTGGCAAAGTTAGTGAGTAGTGCTGCTCTACATCGAGGGGGGGAAATCAGATTGACCACCCAGATCAATGGCTCGGACACAGAAGCCTTCTGCATGCAGGCGAAACAAAGATCTGTTCAGAGAGCTGATATTCTCAGAGACAAGCTAGTGCTTAAACCTGACCCTTGGTGTGGATAAATCTCAGTGTCTTTAACTGGAACTGACAGAAGAGATCTGGTGGATTTCCTAGAAAAATGACAGTCTGCTACTTGGGAGCTGCCAGAGCGTGGGGATGTTTCCTGTATGGATTGATGTTATAAAATACTCACCCACAACCAACTCAAGGGCACTCCTTCCAAGAACACAATGCTTTTGACTTTAGTGGAAATGAAAGATAAGGAGAAGATCCTCCAGGCAGTCTGGAAAGAGAGAAGCACTGAATTCCAAGGGCAAGCGATAACAATTTCTCCAGACTTCAGCCAAAAGATCCAAGAAAGAAGGAATTGGTGGAACTTTAAAAAGCCTTTGTAGATTTTCAATCCAAAGCTGTCATCTCTTCTGAAGCTGGGCGTTCTACAGGAAAATAAAGATTAACTCCTCTGGGATGCAGATTGAGGGAAACAGTTTGTAACAGATATTACCCTCAGTGTTGCCCTGGGGTGTTCAGATGGATTAATTCCTTGAGTTTCGCTGGCAGAGCCCAGGTAGCCAGTCCCGGCGGTGTATGCTCTGTGCAGAGGGACCCATGGGAGCTACAAGCATCCCACAAAGTCCACTCCATCACCAGGACTGAGATGGATGGAACAGCTGCCGAAGCTGGCGAGGCCGAGCACCTGGTAAATGTGTTGATTTAGAGCAGTTCTCAAGCAGCGGCTGCCGCTGCGGCTGAGACGAGCACGGTTCAGAGCTGCTTCCCTGTCCGGAGCCAGGGCGGCGTGGCCACAGCCTCTTCTTGGAAGAAAATGTTTTGGAAGATGAAGAAAAGCATCCTCCCTTCTGGGCAACCTGTCGGGGGCTGCTGATATCGGGGAGGGGGTCAGTGCTGGGGGAGGTGACTGTTACCACTGTTTCACAAGGATATTGAGATTCTTCTGGGAGGACTCTGGTCAGGCTTTGATTTTATTTCTTGGCTTTGTCACTGTCTTGTCTCTCCCCCTCTCTCTTTTGAATAAACAATTTAAGGATAACTATAGTTCAGCTTCTGGCTATTCGGGGCCAGCAATGAGTAAAGATTTCCCCAGGGTACAGAGAGCACGCAGGGAGAGTTCACTGGCCCCAAGGCTGAGACGACGGCTTTTGTGGCTGCACCCTGGCAGTGCGGAGGGCTGGGCATGTTGTTCTGTTGTTCTCTGGTTTTATTTGGAGTCTGAGACAGCTTTTGTCTATACTTGTGTTGGTACCGAGTGGTATCACACTGCTTAAGGGCTACATAAATATAACCTCAGTGATACCACGGCATCAGAAGAAGACTGGTGGGAGGGGACCGAGGCAAAGATTACAGGCTTGTAAAAACTACTGCAACTTTTTGATCTGCATGGACGGCCCCAGAAAAGGCCATGAGCACACTATTAAATGCTGCCGTTGTGCCCAAGGAAGAGAGTACCCATGAGATACGAGGCCAAATTAGTCTAAATACCAAAGGCATTCCCATGAATGCAATGGGAGGTGGCCCCTCAAATCCATAGATACTCTGAAAAGTACACCGAACCTCTCTGGAGATGTAATTATTTATAAGAAGATTTAATTTCAGTAGAAAACAAATGCTTCTTGTGTACGTCAAGCCCACGATGCTAGAAAATTGCCAGAGCTAAGCAGGACAACAAGCTTGGTGGTCAGGTACCGGAGATACTGGAGAATCTATTTATAACTGTTAACTTTGTTGGTTTTTACAGCTGAAAGCTTCTTCACCAAGAAATCCCTGCAGAGCGGCCACCCTGACAACAGCAGTGAGATCACCCTGCTTCTGCCAGCCCCTCCTTGGCCAACGGCTTTGCCAATGAGGCCACAGCTTGCCCGTGCCTCATAGTCACTCTGTCTCCTCCACTCTACTGGTCCCTTGGGTTTTGGCACTTTTGGTTTCCTATACAATTAACGCTTGGTAGAGTAGGGACTGGTTTGCACCCTAAGAACTGAGGAAATATTTGTGTGTTGATAAAATTGGACGGGTTTTATCTTTGCCCTGCCATCAGAGTACTAATGGGAATCCAAACGTTTTTAGAACTTTTTAACGGCCACACAAACCATTGGGAGAGATACCCTATCTTCAAATCGGAAAATGGCTCTTTTCCTGCTATCTTATCAAACAGCACCGCATCGTCCTCCGAAATGTATCCCGGCCACACAGCTAATGGGGAAATGTTTGCATACAGCTATGGCACCTGATTCGGGTGGAAGAGATGTAGTGACCAGTGACAAAGTGATGATTTCAGTGGTACACAGAAGATCATGAGAAATTTGTTAATATTCATTTTATTTGTCAGTTTGCCATTTCCTCACTCTTTATTTTAGACAAAATATTTAATGGTTTATGCAAGTACTGACAAAGAAAACCTGAGGATTTGTCAGTTAGAGGAAGCAAGCATGCACTATTTATATCTATTGATATTTATATACAATACAGTAATTTACTCTGAGACAGAACAATGGGAAAAGTCAGCAGATCTTGTTTAAGAAACAAAAGAAATTAGAAAGTTTTGAAGATATTTATGCTTCTAGCAATCCAAGAATATTGACGTATAGAATATAATTATATATTAATTTATAGTTTTCTGATTACTCTTTAAAAGGTGTAGTTGATTCTTACTTGGAGAAAGAAATGGCAGTATCAATAATAGCCAAAAGCATGGCTCTGATCCTCAGCCCTCGGTGATTTGGTGACACACAGAGGAGGAAAGGCACTGCTCTGCCCCATGAAGCGCATTGCCTGCACTGTGCTGGTGGGACTTTACCCCTTTCACCCCCTTTTGCTCCTGTGTTTTGCTCACTGTCAGGTACCTGTCCCCTCTCTCATCCTCTGTATCTTGCTTTGGTTTTGACATGGTGGATTCCCACCTCGATTCACCCTGTGAGTGCCAGCTGTTACTACCTTTTTTTTTTTCCAGAGGCATCTCCCTTCTTTCTCCTATGCTGCCAACAGACTTAGGAGATGTCTGAGAGAACAGTCTCCTTAATCCCCATCCTTAAAACCCCTTTGCCTTGGTGTCTACGGTTCAATCTGACACTGTTGAGATGACTGGCATGTGGATAACTTTGTCCATCGGCTGCAATAATTGTCGTCTTCTTTCAAGCCTGTTAATATAGGGCTTTCGGCTTCACCCCTATAAATTTTTTTGCATTCATGCAACTGCTGGGACAAGCCTGTGTCTGGAGCTGGGAGGCACTGCATCAGTAGGCTGCACATTGCAGCAGGTGTGTGTGCTCTTGGTGTGTAAGAAAGCCTGCTCCTGGTCTGAAAGTTTCAATATAGAAAAGACAGAGTGTTTTATCCTCGCCTTATGGAATATCCGCTTGGATTTAGGAGCCAGCTCAGAGAGCCTGGTTCACTTGCTGAGTTCAGCACGGCTGTAATGTGCTTAGTTACAGTCCTGCTCTTGAAAAATTGATTCCACTTTGAGAAACCTTACTGGTTCTAGGGGCATTCGCTGCTGTAAATATAAGGAATATGGCAAAAACCTGGGAACCTTGGGGATCTTAAGCATCCTTTCCAACATAATATTTCTGTGATCCTATGAAATCATGAAAACCATGGGCAGCTATATGGACGTGCTCATCAAGAGCTCTAGTTGACGTGAAGGGAAGGAGCACAAACCCCACCTGCCTGCAGGCTCGTTTCAACCAGACTGCTCTAGTCCAGGAGTATCTCAGAAGAAGAAATTTTCTTACAAATTTTTGTATCCTTGTTACAAACTTGTTGAAAAACAGTAAAAAAACAACCTTTCTTAGTAGCTGATCCTTTTCTGGTTTGTTTTTAAGAGCTTTCCAGTAACACTCTTCCTCCTTCTCCTGAGTCGATCATGGCCAGCACTGAAGGTATGTCCAGAACTTCATACCTGAGAGAGACTCTGAGCCATCAAGGCACCGTGGGCCCTGAAAGTCCTTCATCCAGGACCACAAAATGGAAGGGTATCACCTCCGTGTGTCTCATGACAAACAAGGTTTTGTAGGACTCTACAGGGCAGTCAGGAGGTGTGGGTCAGCACCTTTGGATGGAACTGAGCTAACACCAGTCCTGAGCAGCCAAGAGGAGAGTGCCTCTTTCCTCTGCACAGCTATCCCCAAGTCCATGCTGCTTTTGCTTCCCACATTGCTAGCTTTATCAACAGTGGCTGACAGGCATGTGCAGCATGCTGTGAAAAGATTTTTTAAATCCCATCCATTTTTCTACCCAAATTATAGGAAGCATGGAGGAGTAGAAGAAGAATGAGGGGAAAAAGAAAAAAATCCCTCACTTCAACTCTAAACAGTCAAAGACTGGTTTTAGTGTGTGTGGTAAGTTTGGGTTAAATATTAGGGTTTTTTATTTGCCTGATTTTTGTTGCTGACCAGGTGCAGGAGCATCCTGTGGCCATCGCACCCTGCGTCGGGCTGGTTATTTCGATGGGAGGGGAATGTGGCAGGTCCAAGTGGTAGCAACAGAACCCAGGAACATTTCGAACCATGGTACCTGTTGCCATGAAAATTCAGCACGTTAGTCTAATGCTTTTTACAGTAAAAATTCAGACCAATATGTGCCTATGCAGTGACAACAGCAGAAAGCAATGAACAGGAACACTGTTGGACTTAGGAGCCACTCTTCCCTGTGACATAGCCCAGTTAAATGTGTTCCTAAATATAATTTGCTACTAAAGAGAGGATAGGAGAAAAACACATGGCATATGTTAGTCACATAATTCAATGTACCCCTTAAAGAATCCCATAAACAGTGGTGAGGAGGGCAGTGCAAGGAAATGAACAGAATAGAACAGAAAACACCAGAAGCAAAGAGACTCGTGAAGAAAACAAACCACTGTCCATAAAATGAAATATGTACATGTCCAGATCATGGTGTACCAGAAAATGAAGAGACCTAAAACCTCAGAGAAGGGAATCTTCTGTTTTTTTTTTTTTTTCTTTTAAATACTAGTTTCTAAGAGGTTCTGTTAATCTCCATGTGGCCGCTGGATGGGGATCTTGAGTCAGGGACGCCTTCAGCCTTTTCCTTCATTCAGATCTGTTTGATCACGGACCAAGCACACGCAATGCAAGTTTACTCTTCACGTATTTATATTTTTACTAATGTTTTCTGTAGGAAGGGTAAGCTATAGGAAATAAATATTTACTTTTAAACGTACGAGTTTAATTAAGGCGACACTGCATCTTTCAGGAGAGAAGGAAATGCATCTGGAACCATACAGCACATCCTCTACTTCCTCCTAATTATTTGTTTAATTCCAATGGCACACTGCAATTATTTTCTCACTTCTCAGTCTGGGAAGCAGTTTACACTGACAATTGTCTTACCGCCGTGTAGCACTGATGATGACAAGGGGAAAGACGGTGGAGGGTGGAGTCGCTGGCTTGCGAACGTGCTAATGACCCAAGCATTGTTATTTCTGTGTGCTAACTAAACCTGTGCCGTGCAACTGTGGAAGCCTCTTTCCTTCCATCTTCCCCAAATCTCCCTATGACTTCTACACATGATAATAAATTAAACTCAATTGTTAACATGTTGTTTGTTTAATAACGACGTCTTTCTTTCATGCGATGTCAAGCTCAGCCGTAAAATGTGAATCACATTTTGAGCTATTGTCTGAAATAGTTCCTTTCTTGGTGGATTTTTTCTTCTCTCTTCAGTAGACTGGGCTTTTGCAAATGGCTTTGCAGAGCAGCACATAAAGCACTGACATCAAGGCTCCAGATACTTCTCTGGACTCAGATGAGCTTGGCTGTCCCCGCTCATCTCGGAGGGACACGCTAGCCCACACCCTATAGCGTGGAGTTTGGGATTATTGCCAGTCTCTGCCCAGGAGATACCCAGAAACGAATTAGTGAAAGGAGTGAAGGACTTCTCGCTGCATCTCTAGAGACAGGTCATATCCAAGGGGAGATGGGATCATTCCTCAGGCAGCAGGAAGGAGAGCCGGTGAAAAACCAAACCCTGCAGTGGGCCTGTGGTTCTCAGTGTCTCCTGCCATTCGGGTTGGAACACTGTGCGGAAACACGCCGGTGGAGGAATAACTCATGAGAAACAAGCCAAACGCCGAATCAGTTATTTTAAAAGGATCAATTTTTAGAAATGTATGATAAATGAACAATTGTTTCTTGATAGGGGGAATGATTTTATTTGATGGCACACAGGGCTGCTACTGCGGAGCAGATTGCTCTGTCAGAGCAAAGGGAAAAAATAATATATTAAAGACATGAGATGCATGAAAAATGTCATTAAATAAGTCATTACTAGCCTTGAAATGGGGATGGTTTGCATAATTGATTAATCATAAGGGGACATTTTTGGTCACAGAAATTATCATTAGTAGAGCTCCAAAGTTAAATAATCTTTATACTAATAAAAAATGCCATTTTCCCCTCAGATCTTCCCAAGATCTCTTCTTTCTTTTAGTCTCTCTGACTTTTACAGGCCTTAATAATTGAACGATATTTAACTGGAAGGGTGAGTGATGAAACCATTGTGAGCAAATTTATCCCCACGGTGCTCTGCAAGAGCAGCAGCGCTCTTGGGCCCCATCCTGCCAGCTCAGCCATGGTGCTGCGCTGCCTGCACCAGGGGTTGGGGTCTGCGCTTTTCTCTCCAGACTCCGGGCAATGGGAACTTCCTGAATTTCCTTCTCTTAAAAGAAAAATATGAACATGCCAAGCAGCATCTTTGTGCAGCCTTTTCCATTCTGGTGTTTGAAGGCAACTCTTCTGATTGTTCCAAAAATTATTCAGACAGATGATTTCACCTCCTTGTGAAACTGTGGGCTTAACAAACACACACACACTTTGTGAGACAGTTGGCAGCCCTTTAGGATGAGTGTTGCTGCATCTAATTCAGAGATATAATAATAAGTATTTTTTATTGCCAAGAATGAAAGGAACCAGCTTTAGATGCACAGTTCCCAGAGCCCAGCCAGCTTTCTTCAAGCCTGTTCTATTGAATGAAACAGGGATGACCTGGGGCAGGAATGGGTTAACGAAGGCTTGCCATCCCTGATTTCATTCAGGAAATAGATGGGGATGGGTCATAGCCTGTTCCTGCACAACGAAGTGGCCATCTTCTCTACTTCTTGCTTCCTGGAAATCCTTCAGGAGGTACAAAAGGTTGGGAACGCCATCCATGAGAAAAGGAGGAATGCAGATGTTCAACGTTGTACCAGAGACTTCCCTATTTCATATTTTGCTGTGGCCAGGTCAATTCGGTTTATTGAACTGGGAAACGATCCTAAAACTGAGACATACAGTACCTTCTTATCACAAATGTCCTTCTCAGGAGATCTCTAATCAAGTGTCGCAGAACACTGCAGACAGGAAAACATGGCCCAAAGCTCATTCATTGCTCCGATTTTTTAATGTGAAAATAGGGAGGTATTCATATACCTTAGTAAAATATTGTAATGGCTTCCAAACATGAGCATAAAATTGAGGTAACATTAATCCCAGTCTGTAAAACTTTATGTTTTGTGTTTGGGTATTTATATACAGAACATGATATTTATGTAAACACAAGCTCTGTTCACACTAGCTTATATAGGTACTGAACGTAATTACACAGAGCTGAATATTGAGACATATGAGAAATACATTGTGCAAATATTGAAAGGACAGAGCAACATATTTAAGAGAGAATTTCAATGCATTTAGATATTACTTGTTGAGATTTCCTTCATGAGTAGTCATGGTCACATACACCACTGCATGGCAACCCGAGGAACTCTTTTCTTCATCTGTACTTGTGGTCAGCCAGGTTCAAAGCTGAGTCTGAGGGTTTTGAAGCCAACTAGGTTTTCGGTTTCTTACCAGTTTTGAGTAGAGTGGAACCAAAGCAATGCAGAGATTTACACCTTTTGAAATTCCATGGGGCAAAATTGTATCTGCCTTCGGCTGTAAAGAACACAAATGTTGATTACTGAGTACAATAACTCGTACTTAAAAATCCCTTACCATCCTCCTCCAAATTTCCTTCCATTCTATCTATATTTTATTATTATATCTATTATGCAATTTCTTCATCTGATATGTATAGATATTGAATTTGTTTAGATTTATCTCACAGGTATGTAAAGGAAGTGCATTTTAATCCAGGTTATGTTTTAAAAGACCTTTTCTGTAAGCAGGGATTTGTGACTTTTAGGCAAAAATTTTTTTGTGTGCTTACAAGCTTTAATGACGGCTGCATTGGAGTCCATCTCCCCCTGCCTCTGTTTCGGTGCTCTGTTTCTCTGCATCACCCACGCTAGCTGGTGTCTCTTATCCAATATTTGTATGAGCAGGAACACGTTACAACGCTGCAATACGCTCAACCAGTGTGACATAGATTTATTTTGCATCTGAGTTTTTGTGGTGATTTAGTCTCTAGACCCACAGCTGAGGGTTACTGACATGGTGTGACTGCATCAGAGGCACAGGGACACCCTTCCCGTCTGAGTCCACCTGACTGGAGGTTTTAACAACAATTCTCATTGAATGCTGTGATTATTTTTTTTTCACAAATATGTTGTTCAACAGATGCATCCTTTCGTCCCCTTCATCTTTTCCTTGTGTGCCCCAGTTCAAGAAAACTTCCCACCTTCTGTATGTAGGCAAGTTCTGAAAGGCACGTTTTAGGTTTAACAGGCTCGAGCGTTTTTCTGAACTTGGTGTGAATATTCCCAGGAACTGAACAATTATGACAGCATGCATACTATCCTGACATTTTAAAGAATTGAATATTTACAAGCACAGTAATAATTTTTGCCCAGTCCTGCAAGAAACCAGTGTTCAGTTGGTGTTAAGGGGGAGTGCTTTCTCTCAAAAATAGAAGGTTTTCATGGTCTCAACCCATGTAGAGGACTAGAAGTCCATTGGATAGCAATGCCTTTCAATCACAAAAAACCAGGTTGCCTTCAGACTAGTGACGTGGATAAGATGGGATCTGTATTCTGTTATCACTCCCTAAACTACCTAGCCACGCGTGGCCCTGTATCACCTTACCTATCCCGGGGGGTTATAATATCCTACAGAACCATACAGCACAGGCTACTGCAGCTTAACGTTTTGTTCCTCTATTTATTATGCTTTGTATTTACTATCCCTTCATAAAAAATATGTCTATCCTACTGGCCTTGTTGCAAAGTATAACAAAAATGAAAATAAAATAAAAAGCACTATTTCCCCAGATGGTGTAATTAAACCCCCACGTGGATGAAATTTCTCTCCTTGACACCTGGAGCTCCATACAGCCAGAGATGACTGACTGCAATCTACCTTGTCATGCCCCTTCTCCTAATGTGTATTAAATGTACATTGATTCTGTCAGCTGCTAATTTAGGAGCCCGAGCGAATTGTCCAGGGAGGGAACAGAATATCTCTACCTGGAAAGACCAGTGTGGTCCACAACCTGCTAGGGTAACCTATTCACAGAAAGCCCGCGTTATTTCTGGCACAATTCTGTTCAGTGCAGATACTTTTCATGGAAAATCTGTTTCCAGTATTGTGCACATGCCACTATCCCCTCTCTTGTCATAGTTGAATGCTGACATAAATCTTTTTCTAATAAAATGAACTATTCAAATTATTTCTTTACTGAATGATGTCTGAAACAGATGTATTTTAATCTGCTGGGCATAGAAAATGAAATTTACATGTCAGTGAGGTCTTTCTGGTTAATAAATGTTTTAAAAGAGAGAAAGCAGAGAGCTAAATATATGTAAAACTGCGCTGCTTTGCATAGGGTGTTTTTAGCAGAAAATACAATATTCCGGTACTAAATTATGTCTTATTTATGAGACAAAAAGTACATATATTTTCTGATAACAAATATCATCCCTGTAGGGGTATCATATAAAATGCTGGAAAGAATTCTGATTTCACCAGCAACACTTTCCTTGTGCTACTCCCAGTAATTTTTTTTTTTTTTAATGTGGGAACAGCATCTGCACAAAGCATTTTGTTTCTAATGTCTCTGTGTCTGTAATTTTGGACTCATTATGTTTTCCTATTATTTTAGCTGTTTACATAGCACCCATTTTAGTACATTACTGCAGCTTTCTCCTACTCTGAGAGAGCCCCATCCAAAGCCCACTGAAATCAGTGGAGGGACCCCGTCAGTGAAGCTGACTTGCCATCGGGGATGGAGGTTAAGACAAAGAAGAGTTGGCTTCAGTGTCCCCTGGATACTCAGATGGGTTTCCAAATAATCGTGAATATTTCTAAAAGCAGCTGGGTATGTTTTTGAAATTTTAAATTCTTTATCACAACAATGCTTCTCGTTTTGTTGCATTATTTGGTAGGCAGGCAAAGAGCATACCTATTAAAAATGAAGCTTTAAAGCTGATTTACTTTACTGTCTGAACTGTTGCCAAATTTGATAAAGGTGCAACGGCAGAGTTAGCCTCAATTGCTTGTATGGAAAACACACAAAAGACAGCCCCACAGAAAGGAGGATGGCTGGGCTCAGCCACGCACCGGTATCCTCAACCAAGTCCTTCTCCCAGCCCCTTCCCCCTTTATCCTCACCCTCCCTGGTCCCTACCCCTCTCCTCCCAGGAATAAATTAATAAATAAGTAAATATAACAGTAATAATAATAACAATAACAACAACAATAATAATAATAATAAAATTTATAACACAAAATAATGTCCCTGTGCTCAATACCCAAGGGCTGCATCCCTGGGAAATAAAGTGGAAGGTGAGGTGACACGAGTTGCACCGTGAGCAGGGCAATGCTGTGGGTGAGTCTCCTTTTCCTCAGAGTCAATGGCTGGACAGTGCAGGAATTTTCTCCTGAGCACACCTCTTCTCCCTTATAAAATGGGACTTCAACACCACAGTAAAAATCATTCCCCCAGGGTCTCGGTGAAGAGCTCAGTTGTTATCTCATCCTGATCAAAAAGTGCTTGAGCCTGTGGAAGTTTTCAGCCAGAGAAGCTCAGCGGTGATGCCCAGGTTCATTTTCCAACAATTAGCGACTCCGAGCTCAGACTGGCAGGTTGCAGCGTTTGGCAGTATCGCCAATAGACAGGGAGTTGTGCAATTGTAAGACATTATTGTATTGTTGGTAGCCTGAGTAAATCTAAATCTTTTCAAGCTTTGCTTCAGTGGGTTAATTCCGGGACCTGAATTACAAGTGCGATTTGAATTACATTGCAAAGACTGAACTTACTTCACTTTCCCAAAGTCCTTTTTCTTAAGACTTATGAATTCCGGTTATTTTGAAATCCTGAAATGTTCAAATCTTTTGATACCTTTCTTATTATTTCTAAGGAAAGACGGGTGAAGGTTTTCACCAACTTTCCCTGCCAGCATCTCTTTATTTGGGTAAGTGTGTTTCTTTAACTCCACCTTTATTTCGCGGTATCTCACCTGCTGCTCCACACTGTGTACATCCACGGGGGCTTTTTATTCTCCCCATCCTTAGATATTAAAATAGCAGAAGGAAAAAACCTTGCCAGAATCAGAAAATAATAAAAAGAATAGTAACCGAATAGATGTTCTGTGTGTATTTAGGGCAAATGAAGACACCTGCAAAAGACGAGGATGGTTTCGGTTTGTCTCTACATATTTGGTTTGGGAATTTTAAAGCACTCAACTGACTCCAGCTAATTAAGTCTCAAAGCTTGATGCTGAGCTATATGAGGCAGGGCAGAGGACATCACCTATTTTGTAGGGGAATGAAGTGAGACATGATTACATGATTTGCTGGGTAGAAAAGATTATTAAATATTGGATTCGAAAATAAAGACATATCCCAGTTACAGTTTAACCATTAGGACTGATTTTTTTTACCAAATAACAACAACAGCAGTGACAAAAGAGGAAAAGGGTTCTGCAGTGAAGTGTCTTATGAAATAATTTCTTTTATCAGTAGCCTGTTGTTAGAAGAAACTTGTGTCTGACAATTACACATATACAATTTTATTTGGAGTAGAAGGGCTTTTACAGAGTATTGTCTGGAAACGATGCTTTTTCAGGCTATCGAGGTATTTATTATACATTCTGCACAACAGCAATACTGACTAATTGCTGCAGAAGGCAAAAAATACAGGTTAATATTAGCGGTTCAAAAGCTCAACAATTTTTTAAGAGAAACAGCTACACAGTGCCGTAGCCCTCTCTATGCATCATGTTAATAAACCAGATAGGAGACAGAAATGTTTAGTCTTCCACACCTACCAGTTGCAGTTTTCTCCTCCCAAAGTGTGTGGGAACAGCATCTGCACAAAGCATTTTGTTTCTAATGTCTCTGTGTCTGTAATTTTGGACTCATTATGTTTTCCTATTATTTTAGCTGTTTACATAGCACCCATTTTAGTACATTACTGCAGCTTTCTCCTACTCTGAGAGAGCCCCATCCAAAGCCCACTGAAATCAGTGGAGGGACCCCGTCAGTGAAGCTGACTTGCCATCGGGGATGGAGGTTAAGACAAAGAAGAGTTGGCTTCAGTGTCCCCTGGATACTCAGATGGGTTTCCAAATAATCGTGAATATTTCTAAAAGCAGCTGGGTATGTTTTTGAAATTTTAAATTCTTTATCACAACAATGCTTCTCGTTTTGTTGCATTATTTGGTAGGCAGGCAAAGAGCATACCTATTAAAAATGAAGCTTTAAAGCTGATTTACTTTACTGTCTGAACTGTTGCCAAATTTGATAAAGGTGCAACGGCAGAGTTAACCTCAATTGCTTGTATGGAAAACACACAAAAGACAGCTCCACAGAAAGGAGGATGGCTGGGCTCAGCCACGCACCGGTATCCTCAACCAAGTCCTTCTCCCAGCCCCTTCCCCCTTTATCCTCACCCTCCCTGGTCCCTACCCCTCTCCTCCCAGGAATAAATTAATAAATAAGTAAATATAACAGTAATAATAATAACAATAACAACAACAATAATAATAATAATAAAATTTATAACACAAAATAATGTCCCTGTGCTCAATACCCAAGGGCTGCATCCCTGGGAAATAAAGTGGAAGGTGAGGTGACACGAGTTGCACCGTGAGCAGGGCAATGCTGTGGGTGAGTCTCCTTTTCCTCAGAGTCAATGGCTGGACAGTGCAGGAATTTTCTCCTGAGCACACCTCTTCTCCCTTATAAAATGGGACTTCAACACCACAGTAAAAATCATTCCCCCAGGGTCTCGGTGAAGAGCTCAGTTGTTATCTCATCCTGATCAAAAAGTGCTTGAGCCTGTGGAAGTTTTCAGCCAGAGAAGCTCAGCGGTGATGCCCAGGTTCATTTTCCAACAATTAGCGACTCCGAGCTCAGACTGGCAGGTTGCAGCGTTTGGCAGTATCGCCAATAGACAGGGAGTTGTGCAATTGTAAGACATTATTGTATTGTTGGTAGCCTGAGTAAATCTAAATCTTTTCAAGCTTTGCTTCAGTGGGTTAATTCCGGGACCTGAATTACAAGTGCGATTTGAATTACATTGCAAAGACTGAACTTACTTCACTTTCCCAAAGTCCTTTTTCTTAAGACTTATGAATTCCGGTTATTTTGAAATCCTGAAATGTTCAAATCTTTTGATACCTTTCTTATTATTTCTAAGGAAAGACGGGTGAAGGTTTTCACCAACTTTCCCTGCCAGCACCTCTTTATTTGGGTAAGTGTGTTTCTTTAACTCCACCTTTATTTCGCGGTATCTCACCTGCTGCTCCACACTGTGTACATCCACGGGGGCTTTTTATTCTCCTCATCCTTAGATATTAAAATAGCAGAAGGAAAAAACCTTGCCAGAATCAGAAAATAATAAAAAGAATAGTAACCGAATAGATGTTCTGTGTGTATTTAGGGCAAATGAAGACACCTGCAAAAGACGAGGATGGTTTCGGTTTGTCTCTACATATTTGGTTTGGGAATTTTAAAGCACTCAACTGACTCCAGCTAATTAAGTCTCAAAGCTTGATGCTGAGCTATATGAGGCAGGGCAGAGGACATCACCTATTTTGTAGGGGAATGAAGTGAGACATGATTACATGATTTGCTGGGTAGAAAAGATTATTAAATATTGGATTCGAAAATAAAGACATATCCCAGTTACAGTTTAACCATTAGGACTGTTTTTTTTTACCAAATAACAACAACAGCAGTGACAAAAGAGGAAAAGGGTTCTGCAGTGAAGTGTCTTATGAAATAATTTCTTTTATCAGTAGCCTGTTGTTAGAAGAAACTTGTGTCTGACAATTACACATATACAATTTTATTTGGAGTAGAAGGGCTTTTACAGAGTATTGTCTGGAAACGATGCTTTTTCAGGCTATCGAGGTATTTATTATACATTCTGCACAACAGCAATACTGACTAATTGCTGCAGAAGGCAAAAAATACAGGTTAATATTAGCGGTTCAAAAGCTCAACAATTTTTTAAGAGAAACAGCTACACAGTGCCGTAGCCCTCTGTATGCATCATGTTAATAAACCAGATAGGAGACAGAAATGTTTAGTCTTCCACACCTACCAGTTGCAGTTTTCTCCTCCCAAAGTGTATTTGTGTTTTCCTTAATCCAGCCTGAAGAGACCGAAGTGATGGAGCTTCCCTCACTTCTCTTCGGAGAGCATTGCAGAGTATAATACACACCACTGTTCAATATTTTTTGTGACATTCTGGTTATGTTTAGCTTTTTATGGTAATTCTATAAATCTGATATACAATCTCTTATTTCCCTCATTATGCTGGAAAAATATATGCTATTAATATTTCCAGCCAGTTATGCTACCCTCCTTTAATTGTTTCTAATGACATATAGTTCCAATAATTTACAAACAATGTAATGCTAGGAAAATGTGTCTGCAGATCAAAATTTTGGTCAAAAGATCTGAGGGGGGTATTTTTTACCTTATTAGTTCTGGAGATGAATGGAAGATTTGTCTGAAGTTGAATGGTGGGTGCAAACACCACTGGCTGTGTGGCCCTGTGGTGTTGGCTCTGCTTTTCTGTGCTGTTCTCTTCAGGTTGTCAGATTTCTCTTGCAGTAAATTCCTGGGATATAATCTAACCAGGAGTAGTAGCAGAGGATCTCTGAAGCTGGAAGGGGAAGGCTGCCGCACTCACTGATTCCAGGGGGATTTCGATTTACAAAACCCAACGTGTCCAGGATGCGAAGGGAAGAAGGGTCTGAGCAGGGCTAGAACTGGGGAATGTCCGTCCCACTGGGGGAAAGGAGGATGGAATGGAAGGTCATTCTGAGATTCAGGGTCCACAATGTGACACAAATGCTTCATGTTCATAAAATATATCCTGGAGACAGCAGCGAGCTATTTTTTGACAAAAAGCACAAGCAAGGTTTTTTTAGAGGTTGTTTCAGAACCTGTTTTTCTCGCTGAGGTTTTAAATCTATGGCTTCTTACTTTGATCTCACCGGTTGACATTAATCCTTATTTTAAGCTTCTCTCTGATTTTGGGATTTTTTTTTGTTTAGGTTTTTGGTTTTTTTTTCCCCTCAGTTCAAGACATCCATCACTGCTCCATCTGAGCAAACAAGGACCCACTCCCCAGGAGAAGGCATGAAGAGTTCTGCTTCACCCCAGGCAGGGCGGGAGGAAATCTCAAGAGCAGAATGCATCAAACACCGCTGCCAACACCCGGATGCAACCCTTTGCTTGTTTATTTACTGCATTTCCTCCTGGATTTTTGAAACTTGATTTACACGTAAGACTATGAGAGAACAAAGTCTTTGACCTGGATCCTTGGATCCTTTTGATTTGGGAAACTAGAAGCAGAATGGATCCAGCATGGCCACACATCTACACATCGCCTTATAAACGTTCAGGAAGATTCTCTTACTAAAGGGCTGGGTTGTCAGTTTTACTCATTTGCTGCTAGGCTCTCCTTGGCCAGCATTGCCTCCACGCCAGCAAGATCTTTACCTGGCAGAATTTAATTCAGGGCCAGGATATGGAAAAAACAGGAGGCCAAATGGAATTTCATCGCCTCTACTTTGTGAATTTTCCCAGTTTTTCCTGATTCCTAGTTTGTCTTCCTCTTAGCACAGAAAAGGATTACAGCTGTCAGGGCTGTGCTGCAGAAGCAGCCCCAGCAAATCCCCTTCAGAGGAAAAGCGAATGATCACAAACCCGTGAGGATCCTCTCCACTATCAGAAAGGACGAACTAATTTTTTAGCCCTCATCAGATTCCACAGTCAAATGAACAGCACTTTACAGTCTCTGAAATCAAAGACAGAAGGTCCCCAAGACCTGGAGTTATGAATAAGGCCACTGAACATTGTCCCATTGCCCTAGGGAGATTTTCGGTTGCTGCAACTGATGCCCTCCAGATGCCATGTCAAGGTCTGAAGCCTGACTGATTGGTGTCTAAAAATTAAGAGCAGATGCTGCTAGACACTATTTGCTAGCTACCATCTCTTCAATAATCTTGTCCAGAAATGGGAGGTTTAGCAGTCAGACAATAGTTGGCAAAAAAATTAATGTCATGCGAGGATTTATTGAGTAAGGACCCAATAAACACGTGCTTGAATGTTTCTGGCAGTCTGCCTTTTCTTGAGGAAAAAATACCAATAGTAGGTATTTTACCCTAAATTTCACCATGGGAAACATATTTCTCATCTGTGGAGTGCTTGAGAAATTTTCCTTAGAGTCTGTCGGACCTCTAATTGAAACAGGGTGAACCCTACTTAATTGAATTATCTGGTATCTTTATTCCTTTTTGGTGACAAATCCACACCCATCATTCAAATCTAAGGACAGCTTTATGCAGCGTGAAATAGTACAAGCTAAAACAGTCGGAGGTAATCTTGGCTGATCAGACAGACTGACATCAGTAATAGTTTACTGAGTTTTCAAGATTGCTTGATATTTGCAATGGTAAGCCCAGTCAGGACGGGATTTTCATTGGAAGACCGTGCTATTCAGATGCTGTGGTCCATGCCCTGCAGACGTGCTGCCCATTGCAAGGCCAATGTAAGAGACAATAGGGGAAGATAAATCTTAGATGTGCATAATGATGAAGAAGTCACATCCTTAATCTGACACATCATCTGTAATTCAGAATTATTTGCAATTTCTGGCTCAGTGGAGGACAAAAGGAGCTTGCGAAGAAGGTGTAGATAGAGTTTGGAAGTCTGGACTCTGCATTCACTAGACTTGATGAGCTGAGATTTCTCTTTTGACATCTTCTTTATGTGAGACAAACAGATGAAGTATTTTCTATTTGGTGTTTTTAGGACATTTTATTAGAACGTAATAACCCCAGTTAGAGATCTACCTACCAAATACAGCCCTTGATCATCATTTGGGAGAAAGAAATGTAGTTTTTAGGTCTAATTCCAAGCATCTTAAGTCCTACAGACTTATTAAGACATACTTTTAAAATCTATCTTAATTCATCCTGTTGTTTAGATGAGAACCAACCATAACATTTGGATACAGAACAAACAAGAAGTCTAAGTCTCTTTGGGCTCATGTTTTTTACCCATGTCCCTATATAACACAATCACAGGCTCAGACAGACTGAGTTTTAAAGAGGTGAAAAGGGTGGGGAGAACAGCTAAAAATCAGCTTAAAGAAAGAGCACCTATAAATGACTTATTAGAAAGACTTTATCTCTGTACTTTCTTTGTTTCAACAGCAGCAGTTCCTTCTGTTTATTTTCTTCTGCTACTCTACATCAGGCACCCAAGCTTTCTTCTCTCTCATCTGAGTGAAATTGTATTTCTGGGGCTGCCCATAAAGCATGGCTTCTCCAGAGGAATTTTTGTCAGAACATCTGTATTGGAGTTCAAAGACAAAAGCCTTGTTACTCTTCTATTTTGAATTCTGAAATGCTTGTTACCATTTCTCAGTTCCAAAATGATATGTGCATCTTGACTTATCACTTAAGAAGTCCAATTATTAGTCCTCAAAACAGCCTTTGCACTGACCCACCTGGTGTTCACCCAGAAGCAATGGCTCTTCGTGAGGTTAGGTGGCCTTGCCTTTCCCTAGTTCAAACCAAGTGTAGGGAAGGTAGATCCATCTACAGTGTCTTGGGTGTGCTGGGGGCCAACAAGAACAGACTACCCAGTGTCGTTACAAGACACGGTCCAAAAGAATAGATGTCAAACAATGGAACTGGAACCAAGCCGACATATCGCAAAGAAAATGATGGAAGACTTCATCAGTACAGGAGTAAAACAGCCTCTTGGAGCAAAAAGAAAAGATGGAATTTGTTCAAATAGTGACTTCCTCATAGTTTCTCCTAAAGTGCCTCTTCAGTAGTAGCTCAAGGCTGCAATCACTGCTGTACAAAATGCATTTGAAACAATGATATTAAATATATTTTTTGTATAACACACGATTTGTTTTTTAGCCTTCTGGTTAAAGAACAATGGCTCTTCAACAGCTCATGAGGGCTTGATTCTCTCCTACTTTCACTTGTTACACAACTGTGTAACTTTGTAGATTTTGTGGTAGTTCTTTTTTATTCAGTGTAAGGGCTTTACCCAAAGACTACTGTATCATTGGAAAAACTTTGATTAGCTTCCACAGGCTTTAGATAAGGGCAAAAAGGAAAGATGAGCTCTCCAAATCATTGCGTTTCATTATTTTTATTACACTTGTGGCCTTGATCATGCTGCTTCTGACTTAGGGCATAAAAGAAGGACACACCCTCCAGATATTTATTCATATGAAAGCAATTTGCAGTAAGAGTATTTTAAAAATAGTATCAGACCACAAATATTCCAGATCCATGTATTCATTCATCCATTAAATTAGTTTCATTAAACTCATATGGGTGTGGATGAGGATTTTCCTTGGTTTTGTTCTATGTCTCCCGAAACACTGGAGAGTCTTGGCTGACATTTCAGGCGAAATACCAAAGATAGGATCATCCTACTTGATGTTGTATCCTGCCAAATTGCATTTGGATTTCAGAGTAGATATTTACTTTTTACAAGACACACAGGGAATTAGAAGTATTTTCTACTTATATAAAGTGACTACAGCTGAAGACATGCAAGTTGTCAATTTATCTCATGCAACGTATATTGCAGTACATCATAAATTATCCTCTTCTTGGAGGAAAGGGCCTCTTTTAATCTTAGAAACTAATGCACAAGACTCACAAAACCTTTCAATTATACCTATTAGAGGACCTGAGTCTACAAATCAATAATAAAAAGTGGATTTCTAGCGACAGTCAAATGCAATAGTGAGGAAGGAATTTCATAGAATCTCCTAAGTATGTCAAACAGCATAAATCATCCCTGGGCTGGGGAACAGGAAAAAAATGTTGTGCCTTTCCTGTTGAGTTTTGTGCTATGTATGTATAAATGAATAAACTAAGACGAAATAAAGTTTTGGGTTTCTATTTGAGCATGTATTGAAAGAAAAAAATAATTAGAAAGTAAAATCATGGCTATTTTTGCTAAAATATGTAAGCAGCTTGAGATGTATCTGTTGGAAGCCTGTGAACCAAGCAGAACAGAGCTCAGGAGAGTGCAGCTACCTCGGAAGGCTCTTCCCTCAACCCGGCCCATGGTGACCTGCTCTTTGATGACAAACCAAATGGGGGCTTTGTTGCCTTGTCTTCTAAGATAATATATTTTTGTTTCATAGCCCAGTTATTGGTCAAGAACATGGTCCAATCCTTTACTTTGTTCAGCAGCAGAAGGGTACACTGTTAAGAGTTTGGCCAGTTCTGGCAACTCATATTTAATCCCAAGGAACTGCCATCATAGTTCCTGGGTTGGTGACATTCCTGGGCTGCTAGGGAGAAATCAGAAATAAGCTTTTATGAAAAAGTTAGCTGCGTTTGCAGTAGGTGGGCTTGTATATAGATTCTCTGAGGTTGCCAAATGGGAACACAAGTTTCTTCTGCAATAATTAATGCCAAGCAGCCTCTGTTAGGGCACGTTTGTGTTGCTGTGCAAATGTCTCGCAAGTTTTGAAGCCTTGCACTTCAGTTTTGTTAGCCTGTTGGAAGAAATCTCATTTAGCTGGCATTTTTTACATCTACATTAATTCTTTTAAAACACTGAAGTGAGTGTTCTACAGCTATGTAAAGAAACGCATTATCAAAGCATTAAGATATGATTAAACTGACATTTTCTTAAGAAAACGAAAGGAGCAGGAAAAAGCCATTCTAAAAGGACTGAGTGCTACATACTCCAGATATTATCTTCAGTGCTTACTCAGGGATCTTTAAAGAAGCTTATTACCAAGTACCCTAAGAAGACAAGTGTGGATGTGTACAGATCAGAGGAATGCAAGTTAATGCACCTGCCAGATTTTACTATCGTACAAAGCATGTCAATCAGCACTCAGACCTCGCGTTTAAAAATGTGTTCCCTCAGATTTTTTTTTCAGTGCTGTATCTCACATTGCAAGAATTTCCTAGTCAGTAGCCATCCAGTGTTTCAAAGGTTGTAAATTATGCTACTGAATATCTCTGAAATTAATGTGAATAGTCCTTCATTAGCCTCAGTAATGGCTTACACAAACACCAGTCGATATGGTTGCTGGGGGTACAGATATTTAAGTCTTCCTGCTCTTCTCAATGGGGCAGAAAAATAATATTTATAAAGGGAAAAAAATCGGTTCTAAATATGTTTTCTTTAAGAAAGATAAATTAAAATGCATGGTGAGTTGGACAGATCGGGCAGTTTATAACGCATGAAAGTAAAGCTGTTTGGAGCACAGCTACTTGATAGCTACCTACAGTTCATATCCCACAGGGCCATTTCAAAAGTGATCCTTCAGTTTCAGCTTGGTCTTCATTAGGAAAAACAAGATCAGGAGCCCCTCCTGAGAGCTGAGAGGTCAGCAGCTGGAAATGCCTGCAGCGGCGGAGGGCCTGGTGCACCAGAGCATCCCAGGATGGCCGCAGGCTGCTGGGATGCTGCAGACATGAAGACAAATACAGGAGAGAACTTGGGAGAGAGAAAAGCTATTAGGGCCATCACGCTCTATGCTAATAAAGTTTCCTTTGTTGTCCTGTACAAACTTCTGGCATTGGTAGCTAAAAAAAAAATTAATCCTGCCTGGAAGAGGTGTAAAAAGGGCTACCAGTACAGAAATGCTTTCAGAAGAGAAGAACTCCGTTTGCTTTGGGTACAGCATTGAGGAAAGATGTGGCTGTTGCCTATAAATGGGGGCAGAGAGGAGCCATAAAATGTAAAAGCCAGTGACTGCCCAAGAACAAGCAGGTCTATGAGAGCAGATGGGTGAAAAAGCTGGTGGCAGCAGGCGACTGGGCTTGGTGGTCCAGCAGGGCTCTCAGGCTTAAGTTCCCCACCGACAGCAGGAGCCCAGACCTTGGGAGGGTCTGTGGGCACCTTTGTGCACTCATGTTCTCTCGTTGTCACAGAGGGCAGGGTGTTCAAACTGTGCAGAAGAGCTCAGCACCTTGCAGACCCGTCTCTGTTCACCGTTTTAATTGGTTTCAGGATTAAGCCCAAATAATATTTATCGAGAACTCAGTATTTACTGAGTTAGAATGTCAGGTTCTGGTGTTGGATGGAAGTAACATAAAGTGACTGAAGATATTCAAGTGGCACTGCTGTACTGAAAACATAGTCATATAAATAAATGAGCTTTATCAGTTTGCTGGTACCTCCAGCAATGCTGACATTTGCATTCTGCTCTCCTACCTCTGTCAAACTTTAGTTCTATTAAAATAATGAATTCTCACACTGATATTCGCCTCTTAGCATGAGGCATTTAGAACAAGTCAACACATTTTTCAGGGACGAATTTTGGAAGTCTATTAAGATGCAGAGATTTAAAGAGGAGAAATCTGTCCAGATGTCATGTGTTAGAGATTTCTCTTTTTATCAGTTCTCATAAAACATATCCATATAGGCTGTGTTTTCCAATAGCAAAATGAAGCACAAATCCTATTGGGATCACCAGCAGAGTCTGATGTCCAAAGGCAGATATTTTATTTAAATGATCTTATACTGCTCAGTAGGAAATACCATTTTCATTGTGTTTACAAACATGTTAGCATTCATTAAAATGTTTTTGTGCTGCCCGTAAGATATGTATTTTAAAAGGCGTATTTCTGAAAAGCTTCAGAGAAGCTGAATTTTTTAAGACTGATCGTTTGACAGGTGTTACTTCACATTGAAGCTCCCATTGCAGAGGACTAGAAGCCAGGTGTTCAGAACAGCTCCAACACCAGAGGATGGCTGGACCATAGTGTACTTCGAAACAGCCACTGCTCTGTATCTTTGTGGCTGCTTTTGAGGTCAGTGTAGTGGTATCTACCTGGGATATGACATACCGTGGTACAACCTAAGGTTTCCTCAGTCAGCTCCATGCTCTGCTTGTCCTTACCGGTTTCACAACACCGTCATTTCCTTTTCATGAGTTCTGCATACACGACTTCAAATGCAAACAGCTCCTGGCTACTTTTGGCATCATCAGTTTTTGTGAAATATTCAGTAAGTCCTTTGATAGACTCTAAATACGTCATCCTCCCAAAATTTTCTGTGGGGCAGAGATATAGTTTGTGAAGACAGAGGGCTGATTTTAAATGCTCTTGAGACATTCTGGTCTGTTCAAAATTTATTCTCTTCACTTTACCTGCCTCTAATATAAGCCCCTTGCTCGGTGGCCAGCAGCTGGGAAGCCAGGAGTGCAGCTGAACAGACGTGGTGAAGGAAAGCAAGGAGTGAGCAGGAAGAGAGGGGTGAGGCTCATATTGAATGTGGGGAAAAAAACCTAAATCATATGTTATTCACCTTCAGTCCCTCAGAAAACATCACTGAATATTGATTATTTGTGTTGTGCTGCTGCCTGCAGGCGGTAATCGCTGCTTTCAAGGAAGAGAGGACGGCATTTATGTGTCCCAGGGGAACTGAGTGGTCTTGCACCAGCAAGGGAAGTGCGGAGCTGGGTATGGAGGAACGTGAAGGCAGCTCTTGGGGGGTTCATGTAAAAGAAAAACAGGTCATGGAGAAAGCCAATACTTATGAAAAAATAGCTGTCCAAAATCTGATGGAGAATTGCCTTTCCTGACATTTGAAATCAAATTATTCTGTTTAAGCAATGATTCAACTTTGCATAAATTTAGTGGAGTGACATTTTCAGACAAATTTAGCCACAGAAAAAGAAACTTCCAAGTAATATATGGAAACTAGGGCTAAAGCTACTGATATATATGTGCTTAAAGCTGACTTCTAAAATTAGAGCAGATTTTGTGCACAATTAAAATAATATTTTTTGTTTAGGGATGAAATCCTATATTTTATAATTTTTATAAGAGAAAGTTAATGTTTTTTTAAACAAGGGGACCATTTTCTAAAATTTAATAAATGGCCACTTGAATCCTTTTTTTTCGATAAATTGAAAATATTTTAGGTATCTCTAAAGCATATTTGTATTTTGAAATTAATATATATGTCTAATTACTTTACAAGTAAAACATTCATGCTGAAAAAAACAAAACAGGATTCTTAAATATTTTTAAAGTGATTTCCACCAACTATTTTTCATTAAATATTTTTAGTCAAATGAGCATCTGAGATAGGAAAACTTTGTCATGTTTCTTATGGCCAGTTGTGTCTTAATTTGAAAATTTCAGGGCTCAGAAGTTGATCCAATTTTAATACATACTCAAGCCACTGCAGCTTCTCCTTCAGAGGACTGAAGAACGCAACTTTAGTCCATTTTTCAAGAAGTGGGAAATTGGGGGTCTTGCAGAATGTTTCAATTAAGAGAAAATAA
Organism: Syrrhaptes paradoxus; assembly: GCA_013400615.1. Classification (NCBI taxonomy): domain Eukaryota; kingdom Metazoa; phylum Chordata; class Aves; order Pterocliformes; family Pteroclidae; genus Syrrhaptes; species Syrrhaptes paradoxus. The sequence continues at coordinate 42,858 of VZTO01014175.1, forward strand.
TTACAGAATTTGAGTATTTTTTGGTTACAATCCTGCCGGATTGTAAAGGATATAACTTCCATATACCTGCCTCGTGGGAGGTCAGATGACGTTACCAACAGAGACCTGTGCTCTCAGGTACGATAAGATGGATTTCTTAGCTTAGGACAGGGTAAAATGTATATTCTCTAAGCACTATTTTCTACTGGAATATTGCGTGTTGTGAGAGTGGTTGTTCTGTTGAGTACCTTAAACAGACACCATAGTTTGTTACTGTGGGTATATAAAATCCATAAATGTTCAAAAACAAATATCCCTTATGACGAATTTTCCACTATGGTTAACAAAGTCATACGGTATATCTTCCTTTTTTAATCATCGTGATAAATTCCTGGGCTAAAACATGCGACCTTGAGATACTTTTAAGTGAAAGAGGCATTTCCAACCGTCAGAGATGCCCAGCTCTACCAAGACCTCGCACCATCCAGCAGTTAGTCCACAGTGTACTGAAGGGTTAGGATTATTTGGGTCGGTGGTGGTACCCAGCATCAGAGGCAATCACGATTACAAGAAAAGTGTGAGCCTGATTACAGGCTCCTTGTTGACAGGTAATTCTTCCTTCTTGAGGAAGGACTTAGGAAAGTTAAAAGCAAAATCCCAAATCCCCGAAGTTTGCACGCCACAGACTAAGCACTGATTTTGACTATATACTGAAGTAGTCCTGAAGTTTAGGTGCTGCTAGGCAATCCTACAGATCAGAGCTCTGACACCATATTTAACTGTGACTTGTGCATGTCCTTTGTTTCCCTGGGAGAAGGGGATAATGCTGCCTCTTCCCCTCACAGATGTGCAATTCCCTGTATCTCAGGGATGGGAGCCATCAGCACATGTAGACATACGATGATAAATAATTGCCCAGGCTATTCCTGGGGCTGGTATTTCAACAAAACCCCATGCAAACAGAGTTGTGACTCATAGCTGTCACTTGAGGGGTCCAGGAGAGGTTTCCCTGGCTTTGTCTTGTTGTAATTCAATAATAATAATAACAGCAGTTAGCACTCCTCTCCTACTTCACAGTCTGCAGATCGCAATATAAATATTAACTAATTAGACCACCCCAATCAGGACAACGATTGCCACGTGTTTGCCCAGAAACTTCCCACGCGGCTGGGCTATTCCCACGGGTCTGGGGGAGTTCCCTGCCCGAGTCACAGCGCATGTCACGGGGAGGTGGACGCCAGCTCCCTGGGGTGCCCTTGAAAACCCAAGCTCATGTCTACAGTCAATTTAACATACAATTAAGCATTTGCACAAAGCAAATAGGACGAGAACTGTTGAGAATGTAATCCTGCCCCCCTTGTTAAAACACGCCGGGCTGTTTGGCATTGTGCAGAAGGACTGTCACGGCGGTGCTTTGAAGTCACTGTCGCTAATGCGGACACGCACAGGTACAGATAATTCAGCTGCAGAACACTGCTGCTGCCCAAGTTTCTTATGCCGTGTATGATCCTGAAATCTTCAGGATCATATTTTAGTCTATTTATTCTCCACACAAAAGGTACTTTAGGAAATCTGCTAAAGAGCTCGGCATGCTTACCGGGTCCCAGCACATGCCCTGCTCACGTCTCAGCAGACGCGTCCCTTCCTCCGGCTCTCGGCTCCTCTGTTCACTTTCACCAGGAGCTGCTCTCTGAATGGATGTCGGAGGCTGATCTCATTGCTTTGCTCGGGCTGTGGGATTGTTCCTCTTCTGGTCTGCAGAGATCTGTCAATATTAGCTTAAATGGAGGTTATTTTTCCTTGTGAAAAGAAAAGATAATAATTCCTCCTCCTGATGGTGGCTTAGAGCAGTTCAGATTATCCCTTGTTCTTTCTTTTCAAGAAGAAATGTATATTCTCTTTTCATAAGAATTATACCAGTTAACAATCCTCCAGCCCAAACTTTTTCCCGTGAAGAAATAACATCAATGGGAGTCAGCAATATCTGCTAAGGGTAGAATTAGGATTCTCACAGAAATCTTTAGGTTCAAATAAGACAATCTTCAGTGGTGTAACCATAGCAGCTCTCATGTCCTACATAGTGCTTTATAAAGATATCTTGGTCAAACATAGCTTTCAATGTAAAACATTTTTTTTTTCTGACTCCAGGCCATGTGCTTTTTCTATCTATAGGTCTCCATTCCACAGAGCACCAAATTTTCCTTGGATGTCAGGAGTTCTGCAGGATACATCAGCCTGGTTATTTATTTGTTCCTGTTTCAGTCTTCAGATTATTTCCTAGATTCTGATTTAACAGTTTAGGGGGAAAAAAAACCCAACAAAACAAACCAACAAACCTCAGTTCAATTATTAATGATTTGCATTGTGTGCTGTCTTTGTGCAGTTATTAGTTATTTGGATAATTAGGTTTCCTTTTCACTAGGATTCTCCTTGGCCAACTTTAGATGCCTAATTTGCACGCCTAAATCAGGAGGCTGCTTTTTCTCAGCTTCCAATATAGTAATGAAGACAGAGTGTCCCTTCTAGAGGAAATTTTGGGTTGCCTATGTTAATTACCTGCGGACGTAACACATGCAATTCCCTTTTTTATCACCACATTTATTAATCTGTGCTTGCCCAAACTGTGAGATTTTCCAGGGTTGAAGAAGTGCTTGCTGTACAGGTTAATGTTTCCATGGCATTTTTGAGGGCTAATGATGAAACACGAAGGGATACATGTGATTCAACAAGTGGAGGCACTGGGGTTGTTTTACAACACTGCTTTTATTTATTTTAACAAAGGAAATACATTTGATTTGGGGGAGAAGTGAAATTGGTACAGGATACGTCGCTGATGAAACTCAGGATTAAGTTTTAATGCAAGGAGGTCACGCTGCCAGGGGGAATGGGATAAATACCCATAAAATAAACAGCGCAAAGACTTGGCTGAAATGTCAGAACAGCATGATTGTGAGCAATTAACAGCTTTGCCCTTGATTGCTTTACATATCTTCTAGTTTACAGGACGGGTTGTCCAGCGTGGGAGTAAGAAGCTGTTCACTGAGCTGCAGTAACAACTATAGTAGCAACGGGGAGAAAACAGGCAGCAGGGTCAACTTTTCTTCAAGAGGAGATGGTATCATTAGAATAAATGATAAGCCTTGCGAACTGTCTGAAGATTTTGCATGTCATCAGTATTTTCTCCTTGATCTATCATTCACATGGTAACAATTTCCATTTGCTTTTTTTTTTTTTGAAATGGAGGATTATTCTCATTTTAGCATGTGACTATCCCAAATACTGTCCTTCTCCTGTCATCTAAGTGTGTTCTGTAGTAGACTCCCAGCTTGCTTCTTTGGTGCAAAGTGTACTGTAAGCATTAACAAGTGTGTTAAATCTTTCCTGCCTATGCCAGAAAAGTGAAGACACCTTTCTATATTTGCAATGTACCCTAAAGCACCTGGTTTTGAAGAATTTATAGGGACACACTGTGGCTTGGCCATTCTGAGAGCCGAAAGCCACAGAGCAATGCACAGTCCCTTCCCTCAGTGGAGATCTGCAGCAAACACCCGATGTGCCCATGTACAGTACTGCTCAGATGGATAGTTCCCAAAATGTGAGTGCATTTAATTATGGCGTATATATGTCTTACAGGATCACATTCAGATACGTGTGCCTTCCACAATGAAAAAGGGATTTGCAATTTTCATTTTCCCTAACTATAAATATTTGTGTACCACTTAATTTAAAGATTAGACCAACAGATATCGTTTTCGATTAATATGCTGTATTTTACCCCGTTTACATTCCATTTCAATGTGCTTGCCGTCTATAAAATGTATTTCAAGACTCCCTAAAAAAAAAAAAAAGAGAAAATAGGCACACTTTAAGCAGTTTACAAGAGACAGATCATTATCTCCTACAAAGGAAAGGAAACAGGAAAGCTGTAAATAATAAGTTCTGAATAGGAATGACATAAACAGCCTAATCAATGTCTTCCAGAACTGGCAAGTGACACCTCTTTGTTTTTTGCAAATAAAAACCTTCTTAACATCACAATATAAACCATTATCTCTGCAGGCAAGGTATATTTAGAAATGTACAAAATGTACATTTCCTGCCAGCCACTAGATCAGTAGGTGGAGATCTAAAGTCATGCAAATATTACAGTAAATGCAGGCAACCAATTTCTAATTATTCCATATCAGCAGATTTGTGAGGAATATAATTTATTAAAAAAAGAACAGTTTATGATCAGCAGACCTTAGTTATGACTGTTTAGGAATTCAGTGCATTTTGATCTAATCACAAAATCAAAATATTCATGAAACACAATGATATCTCCCCAAAGCAGCCGGGCAGCCATTAATTTTGAAATTCGGGTAATTTATTAACACTTATCTGTAGCTGTAAAAGCTTACCTCTGTGTTTGTAATACGGGTAAAAGTGAAAGCAGTTTTAAAACTGATTCCTAATGATTTATAATGGTTTGCTGTAATTTGAGCCAGAAATTCAATTAAAATGTATGTCTAGTTTTGTTTCAAGATCTTTAGTTAAAAATTCTATTAAAATTCTATTTCCTTCTTGCATTAAATGTATCTGTTATCTGCATATATGAGAAATATAAGAAAATTCTATCATTTATTCCCCAGACTCCACAAATGCCTTTAAAAGCATTCATTTTTATTTCATAATTCTGCCAAGGTGCTATTTAGAATTTATATACAGTAGAGGAGGAATAAGTGTGCATGCTCTTTTCTTTTGAAGGAAACCAGCTTCTCTGCTGAGTGCTCCTGCAAATATTCAAGTGACATATATCAGTTCATCAAAGAAATGAAAAACAAATGACACCAAATTATCAGATGTTTTAAAAGCTTAATTACAATACCAAGGGTTTAGCTTCTTTCTGTACGTTTCCCATTATAAATCCCTCTTGTAAAGGATATGTAACTCCACTACCAAAATTCCCTTCTGAGAGAAAAATTCACATTATTTATAAATAATGAGAAGCAAAACTGGCCACTCTCTTGTTTATTTATAGAGGAACAAAAAGAAAAAAAAAGAGACAACTCATGGCTGATATTGGTGGAGTCACTCCAGAGTAAACCAGAAGGGAAAGAGCGAATATTACTCACTTTCCCTCTGTGATGGTCTTATCTCGGAATACTTCACTACTTGTAAAGGTAAAGAAGGACTGACTTTATAGATGAGCAAGTCTGTTAATGTTGAGGAGAATGATGTGGCCAGCCCGGATTCTCTGTGTTGGGAACTGATCTTTTGTAATGCAGTTAATCAGTAGCTTCTAGATAAAGAGAAAAATATTCAAGCACCCAAAGAAATGTTACCTTGTGAAAAATACTTCCTATTTTCAAATTCAGTTGTTCTGCATTTGCTCCAGTGTAACTGACTTGGAGCAGTGGTGAATCAAGACCATGTAACAGTAAACTGAGGATGGATCGCAGACTGAGTGTCACTAGGACAGCACTGAGGGCTTTCTTCTCTTTGATCTGGTTCAGTAGCAGATACTGACCCTGTGAAAGGGAGTTGTACAAAAGACTGGGACACTTCATAGTCTCTGCAGGAAGGATAAAGCGGAGAGGAAGAGGTGTACATCTCCTGGTGCAGGATAATTACTGCTTTGGATTTACGGGAGAAATCATCTACTAGATTATTTCCTCACCTTTAAGCCTCAAGTGTTTCTGACAAGACAGTAAGGCATCTCTGCAAGTGAGAGCTTCCAAAAAGAAACATTTAATGAGAACAGGGAATGTTTGCTCTGGGAGATACATTAACACAGACTGAGAGGCAACTCATAGGGAAGGAACTGCATGATGCTGGCTTCCACGAGAAGAAGAGCAAGGGATTAACTTTTCTGTCTGCTGTTGATCAAGTGGTAAAGTGAAGGAGGGAGTATGCATTCATTGTGTTTTACCCAGAAGCAAAAAAATAAACAGCCAGCTGATACTGGCTGTTGAGAACAGATGGGCAAGACTCCTGAGGCTCTCCACTCCCTGGGTTATCTCACCAGCGTATGGAACACGCCATTGTCATGCTTCTGTCCTCTCAGACCGTTGCGCTGACAATCAATGGCTTCTGCCAGAGGAGATGAAGAAGCCTCTCCATAAGATGTGACTGTTAGAGAGATGGCGTTTTGGACACGCTTCGGTACATCTGCCGTTCTCTCCTGCGGAGGGCAGTGGTACTCTTACATAGGAGCTCCAGCCTTTAGTAAGTGTACTCGATGATCTGGAGATGAAGCAGCAGCCAGCACGTTAACGATGTTACTGTCTACTAAACCGGTGGAGAGATACTGCAAGGAACAAGAAATGATATAAAGGATCGTGGAGAGGTTAGAGACATGGGCAAGGAAATAACAAAATGACTTTATCTTTCAGCAAAACACATATTTTTCTAGTTGTTTCATTCTTGCAATAACAGATCACAACAGACAAAACAGACTTAAGGAGTGGGTGAAACGTGGAGAAACCTGCTGTACCAAGAGATATTTAGGGGTGAGAGAACAAGAGGTTTCAGAGTGATAGCATCAGAGCCTTTATGGTTATACAACGAGAGATGCAGGAGTGATAGAAGAAAGCAAACTGGACAATATCTGAGATGCACACAGGCGTATGGGACCGGGCACACAGAGAAGACCTCAGAAGCATTAAATAAAGAGGAAGAGTTCCTGGAGCTGAGTATGTGCATTTCAGCTGTCGGTGGGTGAACAAAGCTTTTACTGTTTGACTGAGTAAAGTAAAAACTGCTGATAAATAATTTAGGGGGCCTACTGGGATGAAGAAATCCAAATGTGGATAATTGGAAGGGACTGTGAAGAAAAGCTTTACTCTCAAACTTAGGGCAGTTAGAAAGTGTTTACAAAGGACCTTGGCAGAGCTACCGAAGATTAACAATCTGTGAGGGTAAAACACTTCTTTTATTGACATCTAGAGGGAAAATTTGTCTAGGAGTATATTCACGGGGCTTCCATTTGCAGTCAACTGGCTGTTTGCTTTTTCCAGCTGGTAGAAGGACTGACATTTCTCACCTGAGTTAATGTGACATCTTTCTGCTCTTTGATTGGAAGACATCTTTAAAACAGAAAAATGATATATGAAAAATAGTGAATAAAAAATGATACAGTTCTGATATTAATTCCCAAACAAATGTTGCTGGCACAATACTTTCAGAATTGAAAACATTTTCACAAATACTAGATGATCATCTGATTACTTGCAAGAAATGAACACTGTGAACCTATGAATGAGCATGGGGTTGATCTGTTCATTTAGGAAAAATTAATCTCTTTTCCATTGTTCCTCAATTCCCAGAAAAAAAACCCAACAAAGTGCTGTCAACAAATGCTGACAATTGTTGAGTTGGGATTCAGGGAATGAACTCATCTCTTAAAAAAATAATCACTGCTCTGTCCTCATTCATATCACTGCTCCCTTTCCTGAGTCACCATTGCGAATGGACTACGAACAGGTGACACTGGAGGGGGCCCAGGCTGTAGCTGTGGCAGCTCCCACTTGGACAGTCTTGTATCGTGGCAGCGCTGCATCTGCAGAAACACTGGCTGCTTGGCCTTGAGAAAGTATCGAAGAAAGACCTCTTGGGAAAGGTGCTAACAAAATGAGGCTTGGAGATATAAGCGAAAAATTACTGCTTGTTGTTTCTTACAATATTCAGGAAAATTATACCTCATACCTTCTGGAGAAATAGATGGGATGATACTAAAAGTAGCTAATGCTATTATCAATTTATTCCCCCCTGGGTGAAATTAATATATCCCTGAACCATGCCGGTGAAATATTTTGCTCTTACAATCGTGCTAAGTGCTTTAGATATGTAAAAAAAACCCAACCTAAACCAACTCCTGATCCATTTCTTCAAAGCAAGCTCCCAAAGAGCTTGTAATGTCCTCTTCCAGAGGCCTGTGATGTAGCCCACGATCTCTCACTGATGTTAGTGGGCCACTGACAAATCCCATCCTTCTGACAACGTGTTAGTGTTTAACCCTGACAGTGCCTGGAGTCTGTGGGGAGATGGTGGGACTATCCAGGTGAGCGTCTAAGCCTTTGGTTGCATCAGTCTAGTGCATTCAGCCTTCCAAGCACAAAAGCCAACAGTCACCCATATATACAAAGAACGAAACGCTCTCACCTCTGCACTGTTTGATCCCTGCTTCTGTCCACCTAAATTTCCATGGGATTTGGAGCAAACTATGAGTAATGATAAAGGAAAGAATTGAAGGTGCTCTTCATGCTCCCATAAACATAGTTTACACAGGAGAACAGAGGTCTACAATATCTTGTAGGCAGTCCTCTGCTTTTCCACGCCTCTGAATGAATGGTGCTGGCCTTGTCTCTGAATTAGCCATAGTATTTCATAACCACTCATAGCTCTGTTTACCAGCTGCACTTTTTTTTTTCCCCCCATAAAAGGGGACATGGCATTATGTATCAGAAAACTTCATTGTTTTCTCCTAGAACTCTCTCTTTGCTGTGATATATTAGCAGCCCTTTGGCACTGGAGAACATTTTTTTATAGTATGTTTCCTAATTACTTCTGAATTTGCTGCTTTTATTGTTCTATGTCACAGCCTTAACATCCCTTTTAATGTACTTTTTGTGTGCAAATTAGAATAGCAAGAGTTAAGAAGTGAGACTTTCTGTACATGGTGGCGGATGTTCAGAGCAATTCGGCATGTCAAGCTGGGGTCAAACGGAGAGGGAATGTCATTACTAAATGGTAACGTTTTCTGTGGGTTTTAGAGAAATTCAAATCCTTTTTTAATCTAAATTTATTTTATCTTTTTTTTCAGGGTTAAGGGTTGGACTTCAAGTTCCTGTCAGACACTTGTATATTAAAATGACTTTACATTTAATTATTTTCTAAACCAACTTTCAAAATAGTTATTCACAGAATCACTATACCAGAATGCAATCTATTTCAATAGGACCTTTTCTCCTGACTCATATGTTTTGTATGATATACTTGCCTACTGGGAAGGCATAGATTCATATATATCCTCTAATTATTTTTTTTAAATCTCATGCCCAGCAAGTGTCTACTGTCATTCTAGAAAAATCTGGGATGTGATTCTGTATCCACTATGTATATTCTGAACAAGTCCTAAATGATGCCTAAATCTCACTGACTTACTCTGAGTAGCTGAGTAAGAAATTTAAGCCACAATCTATTGCATGCAAATTGCAATAACAGAAGTTAAGAAGTGTTTCTACCCATGACAGTCATGACAGTGGTCAGCTGCCTTATTTTTATTTTTCCCCAGTCCTGTACTTAGTGTGCAGTTAAAATTCCTGTTTTCCTTTAATTCTGCGGGGATGTTGGAATGAGTTTGAGATGGGGTAATGTATTCAAAACCATAATGGTTTAGAAAATTACTTTCTATTTTTTCAGCTATTACCGCAAAGTCTTGTAATACATTATCATGAAAACCAGAAAAGAAAGGACAAGGCATGACAGGGATGCTGTAACTTGGTCGTAATTGTACTGATGTGCGTGGGACTGCGTGGCCACTGATTATCCCTTATATCTTTCCCGTTATTACCCATTTTAGCTAGTCAAGGGCAACTGTCAGCATGAAAATTCTTCTTTCTATACTGAGGAGGATTCCTGATGGCCTTTCCTTTTCCTACCTACCTGTTTTTTCACCACTTTGGCCACATACACCTTGTCAACTCATGGCCAGCAAGTACTCTCTGTGAGACTCACTAAACATCACGGGTCACGATGAGGAAAAAGGGATTGCTCTCTTTCTGTACAGTACATCACATCATTGCACATCCGCCGGTTTTGTTCCTGGCTTCTCCTGGTCCTGCTTTTAATTCTGATTTGTCGGCAAAGCAAGGACGCCTTATTGACGCCTGTGTCATGACAAATGTGCTGGGCAAGAAGCAGGGAGTGGGACTGAACTGAAAAAATAATCCTGTCCATACCCCTCTGTGTCAGTGAGAGAAATTCTTCCCCAGCTCAATGTGATGCCTGAAGCAAAGCCCTCAAAGCACAGACCAGTGGCAAACCTAAACGTGTTGAAGACCCAAGGGCAGGTGCCCATACATTCCCACGTTTGCACAGACATTTCTGAAACTAAAGGAGGTGGCACTGCTGATGCAAACCACTCTGAAATGTGTCTGAAGCTTTCTAGAAGAATTCTCTAGGGAGAACTCTCCATCACTCTTTATAATGATTGTTTTCTTTTACAAAGCTTGAAATATTTAAGGTGTGTAGCAGGTTAGCCTTGTAAAAATAAATATATTCATCTGGTCATTTCCCTGGGGAGCCTATATTTTACTGATAATTGGCATTTACTCTATCCATATAGTTCCTTTCTTTGTTATTAGCAGAAAAAAAAGAAGTTCATATTGCTGTCATGTTCAAAGGATATATTTAACCAATTATGTTTTGTGGTTTTCTTTTTCACATTACAAATAGTCTTACAGTTAGAAAAATGTAACTTTTCTGGAATTCTGAGACAGTGACCAAATATAAAATCATTTTCAAAAGAATTGTTCCAATGTAGAAATTATTAACCAAGTATCCACATTATTTTGAAAATACAATCAAAAGGTCTTTTAGTTGTCCCACCTTGATAAGTGGCATTTAAAGAGTGCAGGTCAGTGTTCACTAGAAAGATAAATCCCCTGATGGGGGGCTGTTTCAAGCCCAGATGTTTTTTATGGTATCCAGCCTGTATTTCTGCCGTTCACAGCAGTAGCCCACATCTGTAGTGAGAAAAAAGTCCGGCTTTAATTTTCTGTAAAAACCCTGCCTGGTGCTCGGGCTCCAATACTGTCTGCTGAGCTGTGACACAGGTGAGGAAAGGCTTCAGTTTAGAGTAATGCAGATGGCCATGGTGTCATTCTTTAGCTCCAAATTTCTAGTGAAAAAGAAAACACTGGATAGACTCTGTACTCATCTTCACAGCTGCAAACTCGGACTGACACAACCTAAGTGAATCCAGATGTGCATGGCACCAATTCTGCCGTCCCCATTAACTGGGGACTCTGTTCCCATTAATTGATTTCTGGAGTGTAAGTATCAAAGACAACACTGAAAATTAAATGTGCACAAAGAAAATGAAAATTTGATTTTTCTACATTTATACAAATCATTTCATACATTTTAACTGAGGACTGATTGCTCTTCCTTGCTGGCAGCTCTAGCCTCAGTTAGAGTAGACCCACAGAAGTAACAGGAGTCTTTGGATCTAATTCAAGAGTTTCTTTCTGTGAAGGAAAAGTAAGAGCTTTCTTTTGGTAGCACAACTGGATGGTTTATGCAGGACCTTCCAAGCTTTTTAAATTGTGGAGCAGGAGGGGTCCCTTTGGAGTAGCCAAGCATTTACCAAGGATCTGTGTGCTATGCTGTGAGACTGCTGTTGGTGAAAAAAAAGGAAATATCACAGCAAAATCCGAGTTCAGCTAACTCAGAATCCTCCCACTCTAGGCTGACTATATGAGGTCTAGAAAGAGGAATGAGAGAGACAAAATCAGTCTCCCTGTTATACTGTCAGTGACTGCTGAACTGAAAGGCTCTCCTACACAGCCTGTAACTCTATCAACTCTGAATGGAGTAGGGACAAACTTTTAAACCTACACTTCCTTAGGCTTATGCTGACTTTCATGATTCCTATAGGTTAGGCCCCCAAGAAATAAGGTCATCACCATAAGTAATGATGGCTGGAGTAACATGGTTCTAATCTTGTCTGTATGATGTTATCAGCAGATAGGATTTTATCCAGATTGTTAATGAAAAACAGAAAGGATGGAGCCTGTACACCCTCCCAGCAGGTACCGACAAGATGCTCTCAGGTGCCTGAACCGGCCCCTGCTCCAGCCTGGAGCAGCCCAGCTCCCCCAGCCTGGGCTCCCTATGCTCAACTGGCCCCAGTTTTTCAGCGGTCTCCTGGCACTGGGGTCTCCAAGCTGGGCGCAGTGTTTCAGATGTCTCCCTAAGCTCCAGCTCTGTCTGGTGCATTGAACACAAGTCCTGGCTGAAGGTGGAATTGCTTCCCAGCACATCACCGTCTACAAACGTCTGTCAAACCCAGAGTCTGTTTAGAGAAAGTGAAATGAGTCATTTGGTGTTGTGGACAAGGGGAAAGTCTCTTGCCTGACGTTAAACCTAGGAATAATTGCTTGAAATAAATTTCTAATTAACAAGGGCTAAGCTAACACTCCACTTGTTATATCTTTTCCCTTTTTGTGAGTTCACCAAACTGAAAAGAATTGCTGGAACACCGTAAGGGGAAAGAACTGGGAAGTCTGGGACGTTAGAGGAATTGCCTGTTCCTTTGTACGGGAGATAATCTGTTTTGGTGGGAGGGGCAGTCCCCTGGTTTAATCCTCCATCCTGTTTTGTCCAGCCAGCTCTTTGCACAGGGCATTCTGTGACATCTCTGAAATCCTTTTAATGTCATTGCGATCTTTTTCCCCATTTCCATTGTATATTGCATTTATTTTTTTTTAGAGGAAAGAAAATACCAGATATATATATATATACACCAGATATATATATATATATATATATATATATATATATATATATATATATATATATATATATATATATATATATATATATATATATATATACTTCCATTATACTTAATGGAAGAAAAAGTTTTACCTTCAGGAAGAATGCTGAAGAAAACCATTCTGGATTTGGCAGATTATTTTTGAGCTGTTGTAGTAATTTTTTTTTCTTTCTCTGTATTTTAGAAGCATTTGTCTTGTTTTGAATAATTTAATTCTATAATTCCATTGTCTTAGCTTTCTTTATAAAGCAGAGGAGTGATTCTGCATACACCATGAGTAAATGTATGTTCCATTTTCTAGTAAAAGATCATGAAGTAAAAGAAATATTGAGATTCTGCATTAATTGTTACATTTTATGCAAATGTGCATAAATTCTCCTGTTTCACAATGCTGTTGGAGTCCCAGGTACATATTCTAGAAAATCTTTGTAGTTCCAATTTTTTATCCATTACATCAGTAACTGCATTACAAGCATGAATAACAAATTTAGTTATATCAAGTGCATTTAGTGTCAACTATTCTATCCCATTAGTTAAGGGTGGTGTATTCAGATCTTTATGAACGGGAATGACTCCATGCTGTATTTGGTTTTAAAAAAACTGTATTAGAAAGAGAAAATTGGATCTTGAATTGCTTGAAGTCTTGAAAGGATTTAAAATAATATGAATCAGAAAGATCACCTATAAAATTAACACTGCTTACCTTCCCGTTCTTGAAAACGGAATTACTGTAGAAAAGTGGTGAAAGAGGGTTTTGTCTCAAGGATTCAGGATGCCAAGCTCTTCTGCTGGAGAAGAAGGATAGCTCTTGGCCCAGGTATTTTCCTGAGGCTAAGAGATGGATTCAGCTCTATGATGCTGAGTTTGGCCCAGATTCCTCCAAGTCACATCTTCCGGTCCCTGTGTATCTATGGCCAAAATCCCCAGCTCCAGAGGAGGGCAGGGGTGGGAAATTCACATTGCCTCCCTGCTGGAAGTTTTCTGTAGGAAGTGCTGGATCCTTAACCCTGGGGAAAAGGGGAGGTGGCAGGCATTGCCCACAGCTGGGGAAAAGGGGAGGTGGCAGGCATTGCCCACAGCCCTCACTCCTGGTGGGCCAGTGGACTGGTCTGGAGAAGGGCTCCTTACAGAGCACCTCGTTTTTATTTTGGATGGCAGGTACAAATACAACCCACAGCAATGGGGATTGCTTAAAATAATGTCTGAAAAAAATCTGCTGTTATTTCATATTCAAAAGTGATGTGATTGAGTGAGCGCTTCATGCTCCGCTAGCTTATACCCCTGTGCTGGTGCCCCATGCATAGAGCAGCCTGGAGGATGCGGTTATGGACTGGAACTTCTGAAGATTCAATTTCTGTTGGAGCATTTCATCACATAGACTTTTATTTTAATCTTGAAATAATGGGCCGGCAGCTATGTTTTGTGAGCTCCTTTACACTTGGTTAGAGCAATTTGGGCACTCAGGTGCTTTCATGCGGAGTGAAAGTCCACCACCCGCTTGACAATAAGGGACCTTGTCCTATTCATTATTGTGTTAACATAACGCTGCTTCATGAATGGCTAAGTAGCTCTCTTTTCAACAGCTTTATAGCTCTGGGTATGACACTTTTTTTCCCCTAACATCCACTATTTAATGAAAAGCCCTGATGAGCTCTCCTTTCCCCCCACCCCACTAGGTGTTACTCTGCCCCTCCAGCTCTGGCCTGTCGTGCTGTGGCAGGGGCCAAGGCGGGGAGGCAGTAGGGAAGCAACACTATTAGTCAGCTCTGTCATGCCTGACCTTAGGGACCAAGGCTGGAGTTAAAAGCAGGGTAGTTGTGTACAAAGCGGAGTGTTACAGACATTTTAATAGCTTCCTCTCCCCACCCACCGTATCAGTGGAGATGCCACATCCTCTAATGCTTCAGTAGTAACCTGCTGGCTTTTGACTTTGCTTTGTACGAAATGAAATCCCAAATTAGAGGTTAGTTTAAAGTTAATTTAGTGGCCTCACAGTAAAGGAAAAGTTCAAAGAGGTTTCAACTGCTGCTCCAATTGCGCTGTTGTTGAGAAAGGTGCTCTGGAGATAAGGAAGGGGCTGTGGAATATAAATACATCCCATATTTGTGTTTGTGTGTGTGTCCACATCTGTATGTGAATATATATCTAAATATGACGCTCATGTAGGTCTATATGCATAGCGTTTACTTATTAATATGCTGTATATGGTTACATGTGATATAAATCTCCCTTTACATTTATTCACTGTTTTTTCCTGTTTTCTGTATGAAGGCTGTGGCACCAACCTTGCCCTGTCTTCTGTCACAGGCTATAATATAGCACGGGAGAAGCCCAAAGTGACTTTTTCCTTCCTTTTTGAACTAACGGCAGTTCCTTCTCCCTGTAGCAACCCTCCTGTTCAATAAAGCTTAGTGTGAAAATCCAGAGGTTAAATACTGACAGCAGGAATTGAACAGTAGCAGGATTTCCTTCTTGTTTATTTACACACAGTTTAAGCAGAGCATTCAGCATCTGGATTTTGGAGCGTGCTGGTCACTTAGCTCTGGAGATGCACACCAGTGCATGCTTTTCTCTTTGTTAGACCAATTAAAGCAGAACTTTAAAAAAAACCCCACTGTTGATCCTACTTTAGAATTTCATCTTCTCTTCTGTTTTTTTTCCTGAGGCTGGTCCTTGTGCTGTTGCATGAGCCACGTCCATGTGTTGTCACAGAGAGAGCCCCATGGCATGAGCAAAAATATCGCAAGGCAGCGCACTGGCAGCAGAGCAGTGCAGCTGGCCGTGTTATAGCTCTCAAAACCAAGCTGGCACCATGTCCACCAAGGCAAAGCAGTTCACCTACATCTGGAAGAAGAGTGAACTATTTCAAGAACTAGCATTCATTAAAGTGTGATTGCAAATTTATCTCCTTACTTCTTTTCCCTCTACCTACAAAGCTTAAAAAGCTAATGAGCCTCTAACATTTGTTGAGAAAAACCTGATAAAGGTGGACTGGGTGCACACTGCAGGCTAAAAACCCAGAAAGCAAATGAGACATACCTTGTAAGACACTTGAAAACCATATTTGAAGCTAATTTGATGGTTTGTAGTTGCCTAACTTGTGAGTGTCAGTTACTGGGCACAGGTAAGACAGCATCAGGCATCCCCGTCTGCTGATTTACCACAGTATGGCCACTGCCCTGTGAGATCCTCATGGGAGCAGTTCAGCTCTCACTGCCATTAACAGATTTCATGTGATAACCCAAAAAAACCACGTACCCATACTTAGAGCAAAGCAGTACTTGGTTCACATTCCGGCTCACATCGCCCTGGCTTTGTTTATACCCAGACATCCATCTGAAGGTGCGAAGAACAGTTATGTCAGTCCCCAAGGTTTGGATGCTGCAGTGAATTCCTGTCATTGATCAAAGACAGTGATATTGGTCTCAGTTTGTTTGGTGATTGTTATCAGTTACAAAATCACCGAATTTGATGGGTATCTAATTCGTTGTAATGAGATAAGAGGCTACTAACCCAGCGGGCATTGTCTTTGTGTTCATTTTAGCCACTTGTTGGTTAATGGTTTGACAAGCAGTCATTTTTTCTGCTGAAAACCAAAATATTTCCACATTTCATGCTTCCAAGAGAAATGGGTTCTATCACTTATGTGAAGAGTAAATAGGACATCTTCTTACTCATTGTATCCATGTGTATAAACTCACATTATTTATTGTTTGAAGAATAAGCATAGTAGAGACCTTTACTGGGGACATTTGAGCTCTTTAATTTCTGGAAGGCACGGGACAGTCCACAATGCAGTCATACAAATGACTGTCAGGAAGCACTCTGTAGATATATCTCACAGTATCCTTCTGTGTGTCTGTGGAATCAATGCTTCATTGTCATGGGAATCGCAGATATATAGGGCTGGAAGGTATCTACAGACATAAGCTAATTAATTCCCTATCCTGACTGTACATAAAACAAACCTGACATATCTCACTTGTTCTTAAAAAAACCTTCAGTGAAAGAGAATCTGCAACCTGCCTCAGTGAACTATTTCAACCCTTACCTGCTCTTTCCACTGGAACGTTGTAGCCTGAATCTCCTTTGCTGCAAATTATACTTTCTTCTTGTTCAAACCCCACTCAGACCCTGAGATTAATTGATCGCTGTACTCTTTCTAACAAGCTCTATATATCTGAAGACGTTATCATGCTTCCCCTCAGTCTTCCCTTTTCCAGACTAAACAAATCCAACTCCTTCAACCTTTCCTAGTAGGTCATGTTTTCCAAACTTCTTATCGTTCCTGTTCCTCTCCTCTGGATTCTCTCTGCGTTGCCTGAGTCTTTCCTGAAATGTGGTGACCAGAATGGGAAACATCATCCCAGCTGAGGTCTGAGCAATATCCAAGAGGAACAGAACGTCACCTCCAATAGCTTATACACAACACGCCTGACTTCCACTTGAGCTCCGGACCTTCTTGCAACAGCAAGAAGTAATTTCTTTTGTGGCCCACGATGTTTGTTTGTTTTACATTAATATTGCCTATTTATTCCTCATTTGACAATTCACAGAATCACAGAATGGTTTGGGTTGGAAAGGACCTTAGAGACCATCGAGTTCCAACCCCCCTGCCATGGGCAGGGACACCTCCCACTAGCCCAGGTTGCTCAAAGCCTCATCCGTTGCTTATAAGTTCAGTGGTATTTTGCATGTATATTGATCGCATGTCATGTTGTGAATGCACAATATGCACCACAATATGGTGGTGCCTGACTAACCTGGTGGCCTTTTAGGATGGAGTTACGGCATCAGTGGACAAAGGAAGAACAACAGATGTCATCTACCTGGACTTCTGCAAACCGTTTGGCACTGTCCCGCATGACATCCTGGTGGCCAAACTGGAAAAATATGGATTTGATGGGTGGACCACCCGCTGGATAAGGAATTGACTGGATGGTGGCACTCAGAGAGTTGCAATCAATGGCTCAATGTCTGAATGGCACCCAAAGAGTGGCGTTCATAGAATTATAGAATGGTACTGGGATCCTGAGGGGTCAGTACTGGGACCAGTGCTATTTAACATCTTTGTTGGCGACATGGACAGTGGGATTGAGTGCACCCTCAGCAAGTTTGCTGGTGACGCCAAGCTGTGTGGTACAGTCGATGTACCAGAGGAAGGGATGCCATCCAGAGGGACCTGGACAGGCGTAAGAGGTGGGCCCATGCCAACCACGTGAAGTGGCGACAGGAGAGATGGGGAGGGGCTTTTTACAAGGGCATGTAGCAAAAGGACGAGGGGTAATGGATTTAAATTGGAAGAGGGCAGATTTAGATTAGATATTAGAAAGAAATTCTTTACTGTGAGGGTGGTGAGGCAGTGGCCCACGTTGCCCAGAGAAGCTGTGGATGCCCCATCCCTGGAGGGGTTCAAGGCCAGGCGGGATGAGGCTTTGGGCAACCTGGGCTAGTGGGAGGTGTCCTTGCTTATAGCAAGGGACTTGGAACTGGATGATCTCTAAGGTCATTTCTAGCCCAAACCATTCTATGATTCTATGATACTTCATTGGATACTCTTTTTCAACCACTTGGTCACACATCTTTTCATGAAATCATTCAGACCACATTTCTCTTCCTTGCTTATGAGAACAGAATGCAGAGCAGTGTTGAAAGCCCTACTGAAGTCAGAATTTATCAAATCTTCTGCCTTTTACCGTGCTGTTATCCAGCCATTCTGTCAAAGAAAGAAATTAGATTGATGTGATCTGTTACTGACAAATCCATGCTGGCTGTTTCTTTTCACCTTGTTATCTTCTTGGTGCTTTTAGCTGGATTGTTTAATAATTTGTTGGTGTGTCTTTCTGCCTGTCTTTAACTGGGATATAAATCCAGGGTCCTCTTCTTCTACTTTTTAAAGACAGTTACTATATTTGCCTTTCTCAGTCCCCTGCAACCTCCTCCATACTTGGCAAGATCTTGGACACAATCACTGATGAAACAGAGATTCCTTCATATAGCTTGTTACAGCCTGGTGACTGAATGCAATTTGGAGAAGTAAACTTGAACGCATGTAACTTATGTAAATACAGGGTCTTTAGCCTGACATAATTAAGATTTTGCTGTCTTTCTTCTTAATATATTGCTGATATTATCATATGAGTATGGTAGTTTTGTGAAAGAAGTATTTTCTAATGGGGCTTATTTTCTGCTGTATTGAAGTAAATGTTTGAAAGAATATCTAAACTCTGTTTACATTTTAAAGAGGCCATATGTTACAAGCACCAGTTTAGAAAAGCTTTGTCTCCCGGGAGTGTGTCTATGCTCAAGTGAAGGTGGTGCTGTAAAACTGGTCAAAAGAAAGAGGATTGGAAAGGTAACAGGAGGAAAGTGATGGAATCACTCAGCTGTGAGTCTGAAAGACACCTCAGGAGGTGGTGCAGTGTAACCATCGTCACAGGAGGAAGATCACAGGGGAACAGACGATCTCCAGCAAATATTTTATATCCAGTTCTTAAACCCTCTAGTTATGTAGTTTCCATCAAAACCCAGTATTTCACAGATCTGATTATTAAATGCTTTTGCTAACAACCAATCTATTTTTTTCTGCAAATTAAGACAATTTTATAATGTATATAAATACCCGAAGAGAGGGTGCAAAGAAGATGGAGCCAGGCTCTTCTCAGTGGTGCCCAGTGACAGGAGAATAGGCAATGGGCACAAACTGAAGCACAGTAGTGTCTGTCTGAACACGAGGAAACACACTTTTCACTGTGAGGGTGACTGAGCACGGTTACAGGTTGCCCAGGGAGGTTGTGGAGTCTCCATCCTTGAAGATATTAAAAAACTGTCTAGATATGGTCATGGGCAACTGGCTCTAGGTGGCCCTGCTTGAGCAGCTGGGCTGGACCAGATGACCTCCAGAAGCCCCTTCCTACCTCAACCAGTCTTTGATTCCGTGATCTCATCCTTCTTCTAGAAGTCAAGGAGAACATTGGAATATTTTCACATTTATCCACAAATTAGGCTTGTTGCAACTGAGTTTCTTCTACTCTAAATAAACCTGATTCTTTCAATTTTTTTCTTATATCTGCTGTTCCCTTCTAACTATCCATGGATTTCGACTGCTAAGATAATTTGGTCTTGATACAGCTCTATTTGAGGAAGGCTTCAAGCATTGTCTTACATGTCATGTTCGTAAGTGATGAAAATGCAATCATCACTGCTGACTGAACAATCTCACCAGAATTGATCAATTACACATTGCCAAACTGGGAGGTATTTCAAACGAAACACAGTACTAGTCTTCGCCAGGTCTAGACTTACTCACAAGTTCCACTCAGGAGCTTCTCCAGCTCTGCCTATCTTCACACCAGCCAAGCAAATGGTGATACCAAGCATCCCTAGGGTCTGCGTTCAAGCAAGGTGACCAGCAGAGAAGATGCAGCCTTTGAGAGGTAATTCACAGAAGAGTTAAAAAAGTGAAAGGGTTTTTAAAAACAGATATATTAAAAAAAAGCTTTTTCACAGCAAATCTGATGATATGCCTGTAATTAAGTCAAATAGGTTAAAGGCTTGTTATGCTAGGATTAACATATGGTAAATACATCCATTGAATTACACTGAGATTCATGTGATGATTACATATAAAATTCCATGTAATGAGATATATTTATCATCAAAAGGTCTTTGGCCTTTAAGAAAATGTTACAACAATTATCCTGTGAACGTGAAAAGTCAATAGAGGTATAAATGCATGTCTTCATGCCGTTATTGTGGCTGGATTAATTCCAACAAGACCAGCCCTGCTGACATTAAGCCATCAAGGGGGAAGCCTGGTGATCCTGCTGCAGCCTCTCAGCACGCCCTCTTGTCTCTACTTGTCTGCTCGGCCAGCCAGAAAGATGTTTTTTCCTCAACTCCATCCTTTTAGAACCACAAACATCAAAACGGAGTTTCACAATGAATATTACAAGATATACAGTCCTTCTGCTCTTCCAAAGTTTTTTTTTTTTCTGTTGGATCTCCCAAATCGATGACAAAAGCTGTGTTTGACAGCAGCCACTTTGGTGGTCACTGTTACGATTTGGAGTAACATCTTGCTATTAACCAGCAAGCTCTCTTATTAGGGCAAATAAACTGTGGAGTAATAGCAGAATAATAATTTTCTGCCATCTCTGTGAAAGTGAGGTGCAAAAATAAAGATGGGGTGGGATCCATGGGTATACACAGACAAGCAGTAAATAAATTTATCAGATAGATATACAGAGAGATAGCAGGCCAGCCTGCCCCTCCTTCCTCCCAAAACAGCAAAAAACACCCATAGAGAAAAATATGAAATGTCTCTTCTTCTCCCTGAAGTGTCTTGTTGGTTATTTTCTTCCTGCAGTTTAACACTTGAGGAGGAATATTAGTCTCTAGGTTGATGCTCTGTGTTTATTCACATCATATTTTGCACAGTGGCATAGAGGAAGTCTTTTTGTTCCAGCCTCTGTTGCTCGGTTTCTAGACCGAGCAACCTCAGGATCCTGAGAGGGCTGGCAGGTGGGTTCCAAGGACAGAATCAATCCGGTGTAATTCTGCTGTATGAAGCAATTTTTGTTTTACCATTTGTGACAGCAGTGTTATACCACTTGACCATTTTACACCAGCAGCAATGTTCACCCACAGGGTGATGTAATTATAAAAATCAATAACCGCTCTTCAGTGGACTGATTAAGCAAATACATTTTATACTTCTATTTCAGTTTGCAAAATGTTGGGAATGTGACAGAGACCTAGATGACTATTTATTCATAATTTCTTTCTTTCTCTCTCTTCAGTAATGCTCTGCATTGCAGAAGCTTGTTTTCCACTATTGTCTTGCAAAAGCCAGTGAAAGGCAGGAAGAGGACAATACGCAGACACATCAACACTACTTATCATTTCACATTCTTCATTTTTCTCCCCAAACTGATTTTTTACTTTTAATAGGATACCAAGCAACTAAGAATACTGTTCTTGTCTAGAAATTGCAAATTAAGTTTAGCTGTGAGCTCTTGTTTGGAAGTATAAAAGTTTACATCATACTATGTTTAAAGGCAGCTGTCTTTTGTGGAACTTTAAAATAGGCTAATTTTTATCAAAGGTTTTCCTTTCATGTCCTTTGATTACTAAGCTATATAAGTTAACCAAAAGATAACTAAGCATTAACCCATGTTGCAGTTTTTATCTCCTTTGGCAATCCCCTGAGACTTCAGCTAAGTACATTAAATGGAGCATAAATCTTTAAGTTGTTTTCATTAAGTCACATATTTAGAATACATAGCCCAGTTTATTTGATCAATTGTAAAATATTAGCTGCTGCACTGAAGATTTGTGACATGGTTTGCAGCAAGTGAACAAACATTTCTGAAGAGCACTGAAAATTTTTGCTGGAATGCACGGATAAGTTACAACAATTAGGGTTTGGAACATTCATTTGTGGGTTTTTTTTCTTTATGTAACTTGCAAATGTATGCTTAAAGGCCAGTAATACCAACAGGCAAGCTTTGAAGATAATTGTAATATCGGCTTAATATTCTCCTTTTACATTTCTGTTAATTTTGCTGGTTTTCCAATCTTTTTTTTTTTTTTTTAATTATTATTTATTTGTTGGCCAGCCCTAAACCCCAAGAAGAACACTAACTGCAAAAGGGCAGGTGTTGGGAATAGCAGTTTTAGTGTGTGCTTGGCTTACCATCGCTTCCTAAACATCTCCATTTTCAACCCAGTAATGATGTAAAAATATGGCAAAGGAGCAGTTCTGATAAATCTGAACGCATTAATTATGTGTGTTGGTGGGTGGTCTGAATTTAAGATTTGTATTGAATAAATTAGTGAAAGTTTTTGTCCTTGAAATAATGTGTCGTGCTTTCATATTAGTTTTTGCCTGAGACTTTCACGTTATGTTCTATGAGCACTAGCATTGAGTATCCCAGTAGAAAAAGAGTGGATTTGCCATTACGGCAAGGGAAGCTCGGATGCTGTACAATTTATTCCAAGCCACAGCCAGCAGCAAAGCGAAGGTTATTGCCAGAATGTATGGACTTGAGACAGAGCCTTGTGCTGACGTGACCCTTTGTATCCTCGTGTCTTTTGTGGCTCTGGCATTTAAAAGGAGGATGGTTGAGCTCCTGGTTTAAGTTCCCCTGTACACAAGGATCTCAAAGACTTAGTCAGGTCTCTGTCCTGCTAACTTCACTCGCAGAAGACTGCTTTGCTTATATGTGCATGTAATAGGAAATATGTGCATGTAATAGGAAATTTCCTAAATGAACAAAGGATTTTACATCAACTTGTTAAATTATAATAAGTTGGGAATCACACTATTAAACTTGTGTCTAAAACATCTTGAATTCAAACCCTCATTGTCAAGGGAAGAATTATAACAATATTTATGTGAAAAGTGTTCTTAAACTACAACCTACGTTACTGTTTCAGTATTTCTGACCAGACAGGTAGGGTGTGTGGACTTGTGAATACAAAATAGTATTATCAATACAAAACAGTATTACAGAAATTCAGACTAGCAGCAGAGTCACATGATAATTTGGCAAGAATTACATATAAACTAAGCAATGTTCACTTTTAAAACATGTAGAAATTGCCATATGGACATTTGTCGTGTTTCCTCTACTGTGATAATCCAGCAGTAATACTATTTAGCTTTAGAAGTGTTCAAAGAGAGCACACGAATGTCCAGTTTTGGTTTTAAAATTTTAACTTTGTATTTGACACGACTCTTCAGCCAGCAGGTCCGGTACAAGCATTCTGAAATTTTAAGAAATACAATAAGCCTGATAACAGCCTTTCGTATCTTCTATAAACATTGCTGAAGCTTGGTTCTCAGCAGCGGCAGATGGGGTAGTTCCAAAGCAAAAGCAGGACATCCACATGTGTCCCAAATCTGCTTGGTACGGATGGTGTAGCTCCATCTTCATGTGGGATATCTGCATGATCTTCTTCTTCACAGCACTGGGCGCTCTGCGGTTCCTTGTCTGGTTGTGCATCTTCTGGTAAAGGGTTGAGCTGCTACTAACTCAGCAACGTGAGGTTTTAGCTACCAAATATTTTTAATCCTGGTCTGGAATTCTTTGTTTTCTCAAAGACAAACAGCTAAGTAAGGCTCAGCAAATGCAAGAGCGCTAGGCTTCGCGCACTCCAGGGACGATTATAAAGGGTGCTTTCGCTATCAGTAACACACCATTTGGGAATCACTAACACATTGTTAAAAACTTGTGTACAACAGTCTTTTGTTGGCAGTGAAATACCCTTTTTGTGTTAATATACACTGCAGTTCTGCTTATTTTAAGCATGCTATACATTAAGTAGATATGATAGGTTGGCATTCATTGACAAATTAAGTGCGTTGATTAGCAATCTGAAATCTGCATGGACTTTCATTATGTTTGTCATGAATTGTAGGGCTAAAAAGTGCTTTTCAGATAAAAGACACAAAACATGAAAGTGAAGCAGAGGCTGATAACCCTTTCTGAAGGAAGAGCTATTAGTAAGTCTCATTGCTTAGCCATCTAGTAAACACTTCAGTGACTTCTGATTACTATTAACCAGCAGAATGATGTTTTTCTCAGAAAAAAAAAAAAAATTGTGTTTCCCAAGCTGTGCCTTTCAGTTCAATAGAAAGAGAGGAGCTAGGCAAGGAAACTGTGCGAGTGTTGGCAAAGTGTAAGACAGTAAGAAATGCAGGCAGATTTCACCCTGTTAAACTACCTGGTTTATCCAAGGCAGTTAAAGTTGTGAATAGAAATTACAACCTTTGAAATGTTTATTTGGTCAGATCCAGGGTGGTTGTCACTTGTTCAGAATCAGAAATTCATTGGAGCTTCTTAAATCAGCCATCAGCTGAAAATCACTGGTCTCACTTGTGTGCCCTTGATTTAGTATTTTCTAAGATAAATGTGATTTTTTCATTGCTTAGAACATATCTGAATATATAACTGGGTGATGAACTGAGGTCCAATATAGATGAGAAACAGGGGAACCCTTCGGCGACGTTCGTTCCTCCCGTGGGAGCCCTGAGAGCATGATGTAGGATAGCCTGGAAATGTCTCGAACTTCCATCCAAACGTCTGGAGCTCCAAGATGCTTCTGCTCTAACAAAGCACTACCAAACACAGAAACATTTCGACCTTGTCCTCATCCAGACTCTTACGGGCGGGACATGAACAACCGACATTTTCTTCTCGTGCTATATAGAGCACGAGCCACGTGCAGCCTGGGCATGCAGCTACTCCTTTGTGTAAGTTAGGGGCTGAGTCTGCACGCATCGGAATGTTCAAAATGTTTTACTGATTTGACTGGGATCAAAACCACTTGACAGGAAAAATAATTCATATCCTATTGTACAGACAACATTGTACAGAGTTGTGTTAGAGTTGTGTCTAATACTCTAGCATCTAGGTGTTGGGAAATTACTTATATAAAAAAAAACCTCTTCATGTTTTGTTACTTCAGCCATACTGCTGTAAACCGTACCAACATAACAAAATATTTAGTATGCAGCACAATTTATCTCATAATTTTTGAAGGAAACTGAAGTAAAGTCTTACAACATCTATAGCATGGTAGAAATATTCCATAAAGCTGAGAAACACAGTGAGCCCAGAGGCGTGCTGAACCATGACCTCAGTTCTGCACTGCTTCCAGGTAGGTCTGAAGAGTTCATCAGGAGGATAAATACATTTATTTATTTACTAGGTGATCAGAAGCAGAGTTAAATACTTAAATACAGAGTTTTAAATACTTATCTGCTGTTAAAGAGGGGGATCCTAACAACAAGTCTATTTTGTCTTTTGTCATCACTTATCAAGGAGTATAAAATAGTTCTGGTTTGGTTAGAACGTAAATTACGTCTTGGATGATCTAAGAGGTGTCTCCCAGGTCCAGGATCCTGGAAAGAACCAGCCTGTTCTCGGGTACAGTGGGTCAGCAGCAGAGTTTGTTCACTGCGAAGCCATCATCAGAAGGAAACTCACAAATAAAACCTTCAATGACTTGTGTGTCGAGGTTAAACTGTTTTGCGTGAGTGGGGAAGTGAACTATCTGCTCATTGTAGATCCATTCTGTCCTTGTTCAGCACAGCTCCTAAAGAAAGGCCAAAGAAATCCTGCCCAACACCAGCGGAGCTTTCAAGTGTTTCAAAGAGCGTGATATCCAGTTAGGATACAATGCATTTGATGCATTTACTTTTTTTTTGTGACAATGCAAGCATAAGCAATTCCTACCCATTCACATTAACTTTCTCTTGTCAGTTCTGAAAATTAGAGAAAATCTTTGTGTTCTTTTCAGCCTTTGGTAACCAACAAAGGGCCAAACATTTTCCCTTGAGCGGTTTATATTCCCCTTTCTATCCCCAGTGTCCTTCAAGTTCTGGGGCCGTGGTCATCAGCTGGTAGCTTTGAATAATAGATTTCAATCATTGAGCACTTCAGGAGGGAGTAAAGCTTTTGTGTAAATAGATAGGAACTTATGGAAAGTGAATTATTGACAAAAGATGACGAGTCCAGGAGAAGAACAGGACACAACTTGTGTTCTGCTTCCCAGTGCATCTTCAGCCTCGTGAGAAAGGCACCGTGTAGCTGTGTTAAATACTGAACTCAGATTAGAAAGCCTCCATTTGACTTTTTTTTTGCTTCTAGTATAAAATTTCACTAATCAAAACTGTAGCATTTGGAAAAATCTAAAATGCTTAAATTTCCATGGTATATTTGTGCTTTTCTTCTAATGTAAAAGTTGCTTGCTTTCATTTAGAGGTGGATTTCTTTCTTAGCAAAACCTTTAAAATACAGCTTGTATTTGGATTTTATATTTTAGTTTAAAAAAGTAATGCTAATATTAAAACATGCAACGCTGCAAAAGCAAACTAGGATGCAGCTTCTTTTCGCAATACTGTTAGAGATTCAGTACGAGGATAATAAAATGATCTTAAATGATCGGCAGTCCTTTCGGAAAATAACAGCTTTTTCACATTTCTGTAATCTTTTTTTTTTTTTTTGATATGGATACTGATTGTGCATGATGATTCACAGTCTCTCTTCTATATCTTAGTTTTCCTTTCGTTTTTCTCCCCTTCGCATATTCTCAGCTCAGCTTAACTAGTACCATTTTGTCCCTTTCTCTGCTTTATGATATGATGAATGCAGCCATTCTTCTCTCCCCATCATTACAGCTGGTCTTTGATCCAGTACAGCTAATTTATATTTACCATCTATCATCTACCATCAAAACTTTATTGGAAGAGAGGTGCACCTGGGCTGAATGAATTTCTTTTGATGGAGTTGGAGACTATTTTAGGACTTGTTATTAGGACACATTCATCCTCTTAATGGAACACTACAGAGCCTTCTTCCAATTTGTGCCAGCAAGCACTTGGTTTGTTTCAACACGTGGATATTTCAGAGTTTGTCCGATGCTAGAATTGGCTGCTCTTGTTTGTTAGTGGTTTGATCAGGAATTCTGCTGGTAAATTCTGCTGTGTTTTGAACATGTACAAATTGTGTTTGTATTTGTAGCACAATCATGAGTCATTATAAAACTATAAGGATGTATCTACCCAACAGACTGTAGAAAAGCAGGATATATTAGATAATTATGACCCCTAGTCTTCCATGGCTGAATTGTTACAAGTAGATGAGCTTGTTGGTTTTATCCTATTTAGATACGTCTTCATTGCACGTTATGACAATCCGGAATGTGCAATTAACGCTCTGAGGTTATAGATGTAAGTTAAAATAAAAATACATGCCTTACACCTGTATACAGCCACCAAAAAATCTACCTTGAATCTTCTTCAGACAATTTATTCTTAAATTACTTTATTTTACCACAAATGGTGTCATTATGCTGTCAACTCAAAAGCTTGCAAGTAAGCAAATTGGACAGTATGCTTTACATCAAATGGTTAGGTGCCGCTGTGGAGTGTGGTATACACTGTCCATCCCCCTTTTTGGGATTTGAAATGTGTGATGCACTGTGGGGTCCTGGTGGTAAATATCTCCACACTGCTGATACTCTTGGTGCGGCCAGCTCTGGGTTAAGACACCTGAACTGGGGACTCTACAGGCAGATGCCCACGTGGGCATTAAGTGCCTAAGCTTTAATTTCAGTTAACAAGGATCTAATAAATAGAGCCTAAAGAGTGATTTGTCTCATCTAAAGCAGAGATCTACTGATTGTTCAACAAATTAATACCCAAGCATGGCTGACACCAGTGGGCTTGATTCCGTTGCCCTTAGACAGGTAACTAGTATCATTTGAGGTGCCCCAAGGTATCTCAGACGTGGACATAAGTTTAGGACTATGGCACAGGGCCTGATGGAGACTAAAGGCCTTCTGTAGTGGCAGCAGGAGGATGAGCGGGACATGTCAGGGCAGATGAAAGAGCACGAGGCTACCCAGTATGGCCAACCACGCTGACTTGGTTACCTAGCACAGAGGTTTGTGTGTAGATATTTAAATCACATTGTCTTAACCTCACATTGAATCTGACCACTTTTTCTTTTTTTGGTAAATTGTTATGTTTTGTTACATTTTTCTAGGAAAAAATGGAGAAGCCACATATCCCAGCTTCTAGGAACTCATTGCACTGTCCCCAGTCAAAGGACACAGACCTTTCTCTCACTAAGGGGACTTAACTGGGGAAACCTGACTTGTCTGAAATCTCTGCATCATTCCCTTGTTTCAGGGAAGCCCCTTGTCTCAAAGCTGGAAGGACGGCAGCCTAGAAAGTCACCATTCAAACCTGTGCTCCTCCCTTCCCATTCAGATCCCGTTAGCATCACCTGCTCCAGCTGGGGAAGTGATCCCATGGGGTCTCTACAGTCTGCTCCCCACACTGTCCCCGTCACAGCTGCGTCCAGTCACTGGCTCACCGTGAGACTGGCGATGGGTTGATCACTGACAATGACCCACACTTCACAACTCTTTTTTTTTTTCAGATCCTCAGTTTCAGCAAACCTGTGCTAGGCAGTGACAGAAACAGCAGGCTCCAAACACCTGGGCAGTCAAGACATCCATAATTCTCCACGTTAGAATATTATAATAACACAGCACATCACACTTAAGTGTTGATATAATCTTTTCCTATATTGGATTGAGAATAAAACCAATAGTTGTTACAACAATCAGGGTCTATTGGCCTTGGTCAAGTGAGAGGGCTACAATAATTTATTAACTTAATCCTTTTCATGTGTTTCAGCCTAGAAAATAAACACCCTTTTCTGAGCATTGTATCTATCTGTTCAGCTTTTATTGTAGCCAGAGCACTGGTGTTAATTAAATGCTGTGTGGGATTTTAATCCCTATCATTTGCCAGGATGCACACAGGAAGACAGACCTTAAACAATGCGTCACATCAGAGAAATCTATTTAATCATTTGTTTTATTATGCAGGGAGTGTAAAACTTCTTCTTGCGGTATTGTGATGCTCTGTGTGCACAGTCCCCTGAGAGCACAGAAGTAAAACGGGTAAAACATTAGACTAGTTTAAAAACTAGTTTAAAAACAACAGGACTTTAAAAAGAATACAGTTTGTGATTTTCTTTTTTCTGAGATTTGTGGTTTCAGTTGGGTGCACTTCAAGATTTCCTTAGCCTCCACAATGTCTGGGAACTCCTTTTTAATGAGTGTATTTCTGGGTTTTCTTGATTCCAAGAGCTGAGCTTTTAGGAAAAACAAAAAAAAAACCCCAAAACCCCAATAACAGAGTGTGACAGAATTCTGATTTAGGACTTTGAGAGGCATCTGCCTACCTTTTATCCACCACAAGTGACAACCCTCACCCAGAACAAAGACTGTTAATTCAGAATGCCAAGTTTTATTGTAATTTAAACTAGGGCAATTAACAAATTCTTATAGGGACGAAAAGCAAGTCACCAGGTCAGAGTGCACAGAAGCAACCTGCCTGCATCCCTTACAACCTACTGTGCCACCCTCTGAGCTGGAGAGATGCACGTTTCCACAGCCCTGGTCCTGATTTCAAGCAGCAGATCCCTATGTTTCATGTGTTTACACAGATATACATATCGCTCTCGTGTGTTTCACGCTGCATAGTTGAACACACATCTATCTGTGTGATGCCTGCCAAACTCAAAGGTAGCACAGCCTGGGGCTCTGCATGCACAGCCCAGATGATAGCATTAGATAGGTACACACACACACAAAAAGAAGTCATTAGCATTGCAGTGTCATTTTGCAGTCACGTTCACTCAAATATATTTACTAGTTTATTATGTAAGTTAAACAGAAGTATATCCTGCCATTGTGCTGCTCTCAGAAACCCCAGATGAACAGTAACTCATTTTCCACACCAAATATAACAATATATGAAAATCCACTTGGTTAGATCTTATATATTGATTTATAAGTGGCCAATAAATGGTACCAAATATTTACCAGATGTGCTAATAAGTAATTTATCAACAGTTATGAGCTGTTGCAAAGCCTTGTGAGTAACCAGGGTCTTTATATTCATCCCTCACAGCTTCTTTAATAGACACACTGAGAATTGTCTATGACATCTCTACCTGCTTACACTGTCCACTTATTGTCCACTTTAAAATGAAAATGTCATATAAAATTTGATCCAAAATAATTCTTAAAGATAATCTCTCACCCTGCTCCAAAAACACTATCATCCAAACACGAGTATAAACGAGATTCAAATCTACTTACTGGCAGATGGGGTTGTTACATCCTGATGTGCTGTCTGTGTAACCAGTGCAGGGCCTTGGAAGCACATTCTTGCAGGAGTTTCAAAGTGAAGAGTACAATCCAAATATAAGCCAATAAACTTTGTAAAGAACAAGCCTTTGAAACTCAGGACAAGAAAACTCTCTCACTTCAGGAGAGATGTTTTTCTTTCTGTAGCTAAGCAATCACTTAGCTGATATTTGAATCTTAACTTATGTTTCCTGAAGTTGTTCTTTGATCCAATATTGCTCAGTCAAAATCCACTGTGGTAAGTTTATATATGGGACAGAACAGTGACCCCGGAATGTCACACCATGTGTTTCTCATGAGCTGTTAGCGTGCTGCTCCCTCTCGATTAGAAACGGCGAGATTCCCCCATGCTGAACGATCGGTGATATCATGGGTCTTGCATTCCTCTGGATCTTTAGCTACTTCATGAAGACAATACAGCACAGATTTTTTTTCCCCCCGGAACAAATGTAAGACTCCTATATCATGAGAACAATGGAATTTCGTACAAGCATGAGGGGAACAGCCGATTCAGCTTGGTGTTCTGGGGCAAGAACTGGTCCATCAGCTGGAAATGTCTGTTAACCGGATAAATGACACCACAAAGCACAATGCACCTTTGAAAGACTGATTCTGTGCCAAAATGCAAACATAAGCCTGCAAACCATGGAGGAAATCACGTGTACGATGGACATCTGCAGCAGAGGGGCAGGAGTGACCCAATGGTCAAATGGGACTGGAAAGAAAATGAAGCTGGTTAGGACCAGCCAAGAAAGGCTGGTTTTGGGGGTAGGGGAAATCTTCAGAGAAATCATCACACTTCAGGCACTGGGGCTTTAGGTGCATCGGCGCCCAAGAGAGGGATGAAGGTGGTGGAAGGTGGGTGGCAGGTGTTTGCTCCCTGGTTACGGGGCAGAACTGTAGCCTCCAGAGGAGGCTGCCTTTTCTCTGAAGGAAGAGAAGTGCAGTGATTATGTCTGTTCCTATAAACTGTGGGGAATGAGATTATACGGGGGTGGAGTGGAAGGAGGAACAGAATGAAGAGATGGGTGAAAGCCTTAGGGTTCCCACACACACACCAGCTAATCTCCCGAGACCACATGTCTTGGAAGAGGAAGAGCTCATGCTATGATGCCTGGGGCTCTTCCACTGCTGAGCTGCACACTCTTCCTGCTGTGACAATACCTCCTTTGGAGGAAATGCCAGGGGGAAGAAGGGAAGGATGAAACTTGGAGCTTTCTGGGTTTATCACCAAATATTCACCCTGGATGTGCTCCGGATGCGAGTGTCCAGTGTTAGTCTGTAAATAAGAACAGAAAAGCAGTGACTACAGTTTCAAGCCACTCTAGAAAAAAATGTTCTTTGCAAGTGACTCTGTGGGTTTACTCGGAAGAGCTGTCTCTTTCCTTCTTCTGCTCTGTCTTGAGTCAGAANAAGGGAAGGATGAAACTTGGAGCTTTCTGGGTTTATCACCAAATATTCACCCTGGATGTGCTCCGGATGTGAGTGTCCAGTGTTAGTCCGTAAATAAGAACAGAAAAGCAGTGACTACAGTTTCAAGCCACTCTAGAAACAATTATTATTTGCAAGTGACTCTCTGAGTTTATTTGGAAGAGCTGTCTCTTTCCTTCTGCTCTGTCTTGAGTCAGAAAGAGCCATCCAGCCAGGGCTTGGTGGACAGAGCTGCTTCTGAGCTTCTTTCTTCTCTCTGAGCACCTCAGAAAAGTTCAGGAATGACTTTCCATCAGGCGTTTTTAAATTGTCTTTAATTTATCGAAAAACAGGCTAAAGAGTTTAATTAACAGGCTCAGAGCGATAGTTATACCATTTTTCCTCTGCTATCAGCTTTCACTTTTATTTACAATGGGAGTCCCCCTTGTATCTCCTTTCCCACAGGGCCCACTATCACTAATATTTCTGTGATCTGTGAATAAACCAAAAATTTAAAGTTAGTACTTACAATCAATGCAAATTAATGATTTCTTAAAAAAAAAATATTTCAATCAGGAAAAGCAGCTTTGTAGTTGAAAATCCCATGCTGGCCTTAGAGTGGGAGTTTTTCCAGCCTCTGCTTAAATCCAAAAAAATACTGCAATCTTCTGGCACAGGCTCACTGTAATGCTTTAAAAACAATTTAGCAACTGTCATTGCTGTAATTACAGTAACTAATTACCATCCTTAGCAAACAAATAGCTTAACATAATACGCAAGCCGAATCAATTTTGAAGAAATGCAAATTCCGAAAGCGAAAAAGGGCATTTTGGCAAACCTGAAAGAGAAGCGGGAAAATAATACACTTTGTTTTATCTGCACATAATTCCCAGGGAATATCATATCATAAATATTTGCATTCAGTTCTTATCAGGACATTTGCATTTGCTTCTTATCAGTCTGCAGGCCGGACTCTGCCAGATAGAGAGTAGAGCTCCACACCATGCACATATTTCTAATGAATCACGTCTCAGGCCGAGAGAATATTTTGGCTGGAACTTTATCACTGAGATGAAGAGGTCATTTACTCTCAGAGTCGGTTCATCTTGGAATTGTCTTGAGATTTTGATGTGATTCAACCAACATTTTTTAAAACGAAAAAAAAAACCAAACGAAGCGGAGTTTGCATTCTGTTCATTTCTGTAGCACTCATTAAGTCTGGCTGTCTGAGAAGTAGTTCCTCCCCCCAAAATCAAAATCAAAATCATATATAAACAGGTTTGATTCCTATTTACGTCCCACACTCCATAACAAATAGTGCTGCGCATTTTCTGGCGTACAGAAAAAAGAATAAAGCTGTAACAGACTAAAAATAAAAACTAAGAATGAAACAAGCCGCACTTAACAACCATTATCTTAGAATTTAATGCCAAATCCTTTTGTAGCATTTCAGAAGTACGTTTGATCAGTGGAAGTTTTCTCAGTAATGAGAGGAAATGTTTATGATGGGAAAACAGCCTCTCTAATGAGCCATCAGATTTCCTTAGCAGTTTCCCTAGAAAAAATATATTTTTCTTCACCTTTTTATTACAAAAAGTGCATCTCACCTGTAAGAAAAACAAGTGGAAAATGTCATAAATCTGGAAGTCACGTACATTTTCCTGTTGCTAGCTCAGACACACAAACAAAGGGAACATACACCAAAAGCACTGACTCAACTGGATCCTGCATTCTGTGTTCTGCGTGTATTCAAGGAGGTTTTGTTTGTTTTTACTCGGAATACAAGTGTGAGCCCATAAATACATCCTGTGGTGGTAAAAAAGTCACTCGTGACCTCCTATACCTAGGTACAGAACCGATAACCACTACACGCCATCTGGGAAAAGGCAGATTTTGCACATTAATTCAATAGTATAATATTTCCAAATATTTTAATTGAACTGAGTAATTATCTTCTGTGACTTTGGTTCCCTGCCAGAACACCCTTTTTTTTGTTTGTTTTTTCTGTTTATATACATTTTATATCCAACAGTAGTCCAATTCACAATTTAAACCCAACCATGTGTAGTTTTAAAGCCATGCAAATTGTCACTTTCAGGTTCCTGAAGCAGTGCAGCAGCCAGATCCTCTCCTGATGCCAGTTCCTATTGTTCAGTGTGGTGTTGCTGCTTACACCAGCTGACCGCCACTATTTATTCTATATAACTTCTCTGAAGTTAAATCTTGACTAGTGATCAATCTACTACCTGGTGTGTGACTTCTTTCCTGTGCTGTAACACAGCAAACAAATTTGTCTCCTGGTCATTTGAAGCAGTACAAAACCATCTTTTTTTTTTCTTTTCTTTTTTTTTTCCCCCCTGTGTAATGATCACTTAAAGGTAGTTTCACCCGATGCCCAAGTATTCCACGTTGATTTATTTGTTGAAACCCACGGTGCAGTTTCTAGTTCATTATTGTTCAAATGACTGATACAGCTCATTTGGACCAAGGACAACGTTGCGTCAGCGGTGGCAGAATTATCCGAAAACAGCTTCTGAAGCCATTCTGCTGCTGCCCAGCTCAGGATGTTTCTGATAGTCCTCTGTTACCCCTACAGAGTCAATGCTGCCCTGCCTGGTCCCGATGCAATATTTAGATGCAATATTGCGGTGCTGCAAGCGTGGGGCAGGATGCTTGGCTGCCATTCGGCTGTAATGATAAAGAGGGAATATGTGCAGGGCATAGGCAAGGAGGATTCATGGAGAGCTACAGTGACAGAAAGCATCCGCTTGTTGTTTTTATAGAAGAGTTAGTGTCAGCTGAATTTGCTTCTTGAATAATCAGAAAATGGTGGAAAAAAACTCCATCAGTAGAGACAACATCCTCCTCTAGACCTCCCAGAGATCCTCTTTTGAATAAGTACGTATCTCAGCTCCCGAACATTTTCCCCACACATAAAATGTGTATGAAGAGGAAAAAAAAGAACAAGATTGTCTCTCTCTAAGGCACTTCTGTGAAATCAAATATCATCTCATTGAAAACTAAAATTTGGCATTTGCTGTAAAAACAGAACAGTTAAGCTCTTGTTTCTGTGTTGCTGAACGTCCACCATTGTAGTCAGCGATAATTCAGTTATTTTAGCTCATTGTGAGCAGTTTCATCGTCATCCACAGCCTTTTTCTTCTTGTCTCACATTTTAATTTATATTCACGTTAAACTAGGACTAACAACGTAGTGCAAAAGCCATTTTGGACACGCAGTTGAATTCTGTAACTCATCTGGTCTAGAAATCGTCTCCATGGTTCATGTTTTATCATTTGTTTTTAGCTCTTTCTTTGAGGTGGGAAGGGCTTACAGTTAAGAGCCCATTATCAGAGTGAAGGATGCAGGAAATCCAAAATATTTATGTTTGTTCATGGCACATGGACAAGAAACAGTGCTCAGGAAAAGGGTTTTCTGATTAAGTGATTGAAAACACTCTGGTGTATGTTAATGGCTTCTTCTGTCCAACAGATAACATCATCTTTAGCCTTATCGCTGTTCTTGAACTTATTTTAAACATTCTCCTGTGCTCTTCCAATTACATACTATGCTCTTTTGGCATCCCGTCTCTTCACTGCAAATCATCTCATTTGTTTGCTTTCTAGTTTTTTTTTTGCGAACAGGTTGGGCGTAAAAAGAAGCATTTAACAGACACTTGAAGTGAAAAAAATACTTTCCTGAGTGAAATTAATTTACATGGAATTAAACCATACATTTGCAGAAAAAGAAAAAATTGGTTTTAAAAAGAATAACGCTTGAATTTTAATACCTTGCTATCATTCTGGCTGCATGAGCACTGTGAAAAGATAAAGATGAAGGAAGATTTGATCATTATTTAAATGTATGCAGAAGAGCCCCAATAAGATAAAATTAGGTAAGATCACGGTAGATCACAATTTTTAAAACACGGAATATGTCTTTGTCTTTTCAACTGTAAGAATCTGTCCAGGATAAGACACTAGAAGTCTTTTGTAGCAATTGTAGTACCACTAATAGTCACTTGAAAAGCACCTTTCCTAGTGCAGAGTCCCAAAAAGGTTCACAAACGATGTCTGCTGCTTCTTCATTAAATTATTACTGCTTCTTATTAAAGGGTTATGTCCGTATCTGAGGTGCATTGCTGTTTAGATATCCGCTGTCTGTATCACTGAGTGGGGAAGGTGGCTGGTCCAGAAATTAGTACAGAACTACAGGAGAAGAAGGAAAGAAAACGTGACTCCTCTGGGGAGAGAGGAGATACAAAATACAAGGAGGGAGGGAGAACACAACCTCAACTCAGAGGTTTGTCCTTGTCAAGGAAAAAGAAAGTTCATCAAAATTTGCAAGGTGGTCAATATTACAGATATACTAGTATTTATATAGAAATTAATTGAAGCTGGTCACCTTTTTAAAGGGCTAAAATAATTTAACACATTTTTTGATATGTATTACCATTATCGAATCCTTATTCAAGCATGTATAGTATTCAACCACACCGAGAATTACTCTAACACTTCATAAAACTACTTGATGAACACATCGATTGATGAAAAATGGTGAAATTTCTCAGATAATGTTTTCCTTAAGTACTATTCACTCAGCTAGAATACAGATAAGAGATTTTTACCAAAACACAAAACACTTTAGAATCCCTTTGAATTGAAGGATCTCCATAAATATTGAGGTCTATGTATAGAAGGGTATACATCAGTCTAGCTCTTGAAACTGGAGTTACGGCAGCTATATCCCATTTTACTGATACCAATCCAACTGGGTTATAAGCATTGGACAGTCCATGTTGACTTTTATATTAACGAACGTACCACATGCTTGTCCATTTATCTGTCCTTACGGCTTTGTCTGACTGTACAGGATACATACGTGAACCTCTTCATGCTTCACTGAAATGCTGGCATCTACTGAGGTGAAAGGCAATTTCTATTTAACAGGAGACAGAAATATAAACCAAATGTTTAGGACAGGAAGTGAAGGAGAACTAATCCAGCTGAAACTCCAGGGGATTCCAAGCAGACAGAATAATATTTGCAGATGTGATTAAATTCTTTGTTATGAATTATTTTTTTTCCCATGAATTTAGGACTTTTTTTCCTGTATCTTGTTGTTGTTGTTCCTGTATCATAGACTGTATCATAAATGGAACATAATATTAGTGCAGATATATTTTAGTCACAAGTGTTTGCTTTTGACTTTCTGAGAAAGTTATTACAAGCAATATATTTTTGAAGCACTGATGGGGGCCAATCATATCAATACCTATTGTCCGTAGGGCATAACTTATCGTCTAAATATATTGCTCTGGATTCCTGATGGATATTTGATACTTTTAAAAGCTGCCTACCCCAAAAAAGGAATACCAAAGGATGAAAGGTGAATGCCAAAACACCCTACTATTGATATTCATGCTGAAATTACTCGAAGTCTTGGGAATCATGGACATTACGAATGAAGGGGCAGCTTTCAGCATAGTCTAAAAAAGTCTCCGTGGCAGAAATAAAGTGGTGAACTGCTTATTTTTTTAAAGTAGTCAGATAGAACTTCTTGTATTGTGCCATGGCCAGGGCGGAGGTGTGGGGGCTGGCTGGCTGCCCATTCCCTCGGGAGCAGGTTACATGGCTGGGGCCATTTCCCACCAACCCCTTCCACCGTGCAGTCCTGCCACATGCTTCTCCGTGTCTGGCCATGGAAAAAGAGAAAAAAGATCTTGCTGGTAGAGAAAGTCACTGAGAGTGGTGGTGATGACCGCTGTGGAAAAGTTTCTGGACCTGACAGGTTTTCAAACTTATATTTAAGCCCCTATTCTATGCCCTGATTCATGTCCTAACCTTCAATATTAACTGTTCTTTTTTTGATGCAGCCTAGAACAAAGAGAGGGAAAATAGGGGCTCTTTGCATCTGGAAAACACACCAATTGAAATATCATGGTCGGTAAGCCTGCAGACACTAATTGATATTGCCTGAATAAGTGGAAGTGCCTGTCGGAGAAGCCTTTTAAACTGCTGACTTGTTTTCCTATCCAGTATACTTAAAATTGGCACGATGCTAGCTTCCCTCTTAGAAACCCTCATATTTTGATTTATGAATGTTTTCAAATTTTTAAGATTCTCAAAAACGTTGTTTCACCTGTAAGTAGAGAGATAGCTTGTTTGGCTAACTGCCTTGAATGAGTGTGTGCCAGGTAATGAATAATGCCATGTTCAATATTCTAAATTTGTGTTCCAAATTCTGAATTCGGAATGAGCTGCATGGAAGTATACTGATAAGTGACTGATTTTTACTGAAAGGATTGTCTTATTTTAAACTTTAAATTTAGTTGCCTTACTTTACTCAAAGGATTTTGGAGTGGAATGGGATTTAAAGTGATAGTCAATAATATTTCTACATCTTTCTAAGGCTTGGAAGATGCCAAACTGAATAAAAGAGGGAGAAATAATTGCAATGTATTTCTGCAAAATAAAAGGACCGAACTCATCCCTGGGTGTATCTACCAAGAGTTAAGCCAGGAATGAATTTTGCTCAAGTATTAAAGTACCAAATCTGTCGAGATACTCTCCTGAGACCAGTCAGTCTTTATAAGTAAACACTATATTTCCATTCCAGCACTTCTCTTAATTACATTATATAACAAAAATAGAAAAAAAAAATACCAAAGTGAGGAACTCAGGGAAAGCATTTACCAGGGGTGGGCTCTGAGATACCGCATTATTTTCCAGTTTGGAATATAAGAAAACATTGTGTTTGTTTCTCATTTACATAACCTTATGATAAGTGCTGACTATTTAACAAGCATTTTTGAAAATTGAGGATGATAAAATCCATGTTGGCAAAGAAACAAAGGAATTATGTCTTTTATTAGAAATTTAAAATGAACATGAACTAAATTTTATTTGAATATATGACTGGGGTCATCACTATGTAAAGAAATATGAGATAAAGATAGTTCATATATTTTGTTGCTGCACATGCTGCAGAGATTACATATTATTCTAAGTTCTTTTTTCCTCTTTAATTAACACTTCCAGAGAATAACTACTGTCATATTTACAGACATGGAAAACTACTAAAATGGTGCAACTGATAAGCAAAATAACATCAAAAGTCCATTACAATTACCACAATATATTTTGCTCAGCGTAATAACATGGAACTGATAATCATTATCTAAGTGAAATTAAGTAGCTGCTCTAACACCAATAAAAAACAAAAAAAAACCCCAAAACCAAACAGCTTGGATGTAAAGGAAGTTACAGCAGAGGGATTACATATGATCAGTCAAATATCTACAGCGGTTTGTCTGTGGAAATAGAATCATAGAATCGTAGAATCATTAAGGTTGGAAAAGACCTCAAGGATCATCAAGTCCAGCGGTCAACCCACACAACGATTGACTACATTAGCTACCACTGCACATTGTCATTGCTCTTGACTTGTACAAATCCTTCAGGTTTTTCTGGGTTATTAGTAAATTATGATTTACAGAGAGTTGCTACCACCTTTTTTCCCTGCTGGTGTTGTTTTAGTCCATTTTATCGGGATATTTTCTCTCTGGAGAAGTATGTTTGCTAACTGTTAACACGAGAAAAATGGTCATCCTCTTGAACAACCCATGAGCTCCAGTCGGTCGTTGGCTGCACCCTGTGTGAATTATTTACACCTCTGTGGTTTACATGAGGAATATTTCCACTTCAGTACGGTAGAACACGTGTTTTACCCAGGCATAAATGGTAACAAAATGGCAAGTCAAAAGTAAAAAAGCACAATCAATCGCAGACAGACCAGACTTAGTTCACTGGAAAAATAGTCAATATCTGTAGAAAGCTTTTACTAAAATTATAAAAAGTAAATTTGTTACAGATTTTAGAAACATAGACGTGGAATTATTTAAATACCATATACATCCATCACAGCAATTTCACAGCAAGATGTAGAGAGCAGAAGAATTTCCAAAAGTCATTTGGTCACCAATGATCCCAGGCCAAGACC
Source organism: Syrrhaptes paradoxus (assembly GCA_013400615.1). Taxonomy (NCBI): domain Eukaryota; kingdom Metazoa; phylum Chordata; class Aves; order Pterocliformes; family Pteroclidae; genus Syrrhaptes; species Syrrhaptes paradoxus. Next base: position 82,528 of record VZTO01014175.1, read on the forward strand.
AAAGTCAGAGATTAATTGGTCAAATTAGTGCCAAAATACCACAGTGTAAGAGATGCAATCCCTTTTTATAACGCGTAGTGAAACTGGGTCCTGGGCAGACAATGAATCTTCTCCTGTCAGAAAGTAGTGTTCCCTACAAACAAATTAACTGAAATATGGCCGAATACCAATGCCCTGTTACAAAGAGTTATGGATCTTGAAACAAATTGTACAGAATGGGAGTGTGTTAATTTTTTTTTCTCAAAGTCTGTTCCAATTGAAATCTGCAAGACATTATTGATAACATGTTATTTCTTGTCTTCTGTGGGTTGTTTTTTTTTTTGCCTATAAAAGGATAGAGTTCTGAATTTTCTTCTGTAGGGGCTCTTCTGCTATTTCATATAAGTGAGGAGTTCTTCAGGTGATTCATGTTAAAAAAGAAACCAAAATGCTCTTTTTGAAACTTCTTATATTCTCTTCACTTCCCCAGTTGGCATATTGCTTTCTAATGGCGTTTAATGTTAAAAACTTTGGCTTTCTTTTCTTATCTATTTTCTTATCTCTGTTTCCTTATCTGTCTCTCCTTGTTTTTCATTACCCCTATGTTATTCATCAAGATAAAGGGGGGCCCAGAACTGTCTTTCTATTTCCCAAAAGATTCTTTGTACACTCCATCTTTGTAGGAGAATTTCCTTTTTTAGTTCTTGACCTTTAAGAGGAGCTTACGCCAAGATGGGCTCTGTACATTATCTGAATCCTGCTAAATACGTTTGAAGTTCAGCCCCATGTTAACGATGTCCACAGAAGTCTTGGCATCATCTTCAAAGACATGGAGGGCTATATTTTAAAGGTATTTAGGCACCTAAGCATGTTTTTATCTGTAGTTTTAGGTGCCTAAACATGGATTTATCTGCTGTATTAGCTGATTAAAAAAACGTGTTTATGTGCAGTTTTTAAAATCTGTCCATAAATTCTCAGGTAACTCCAGAAATGTTTAACCAGAAACAAAAAAGGTTCCAGAAGGGAATACATCACTGTATGATTGGGGGAATTTGGTGGCTGCTGCTTCAGTGTGAATTCTAGTCTGTAAATCCAATGATAATTCATGTGGACGTTAGAATGTTTGTGCTGGAGATGATGAAACATCCATCTAGCCCGCTGTCTCATGTCCAGTAGTTGCCAGTAGCAGACTCAAAAAAAAGAACCCCCCCCCAAAAGAACCCCCTCCCAAAAAACCCCAAAAACAACAGAGCAAGGAGGGAACAGCACTTCTCCTGGCATATCCTGTCACCCTCAGCATGGATTAGGGCTTTCCTGAGGCAGAGCTGCCCATTTAACAGCTTCTTAACACGCTGTCAACACCTTCTGGCCACAGCACTGACCTGGGGCTTCCAGAAAAAAATAGCCACAATATCTCCAGAATCTCCTTTTGTAGGGTCATAGCTATCTGATATTCTATTACTGATATTTAATTTACGTTTAGGAAAATTTTCCCAATATACCTTATTTTGGATTCGTTGAAATTCAATTGCATCAGCACAGAGACGTTTGAGTACCTCCTTGTAACCTTTGTCCACTGCCAGCATATCCCAACTCTTACCGTATCTTTCAGTTCCTGGTACAGAAATGAGGTTTACTGACTTTCAGAGCCGAGAGTCTCCCCTGGAGTCCTTTTCACAAACTTGCCCCACATTTGCCTCCTCCTGTGCTGCCGGGACGGAGCCAGAGTGAAGCACTGGGTACCAGACCACGGTTCAGCAACACACTCAAATTTTTTAGATCTCTTGGGTGAATACTAACTGGTCCTAGAGATTTTTTTACTGTTTGTTGTGTCAACAGGCTCTATAACCTCTTCAATTCACACTTTTGCTTGAGATAGTCCATCAAAAATCTCCTCCAGCGTTGAAGGAAAGGCTCCAGTGTTGGACTGCCTCTACATCCCTCGAGAGTGGATATTAACGCGAGGAATTGTCTGAGTTTTGTCGCTCCCAAAGCTTTATTTTCATCGAGATCCCCTTTTGCACCTTCATCATCTATCAGCTCTGCAGCCTCTCTGGCAGACTTCTTGTTTCTTGATGTGTCTGAAGATGGCTTTACTGTTAGTTTTTACGCCATTAGCAAGTTGTTCCTCAAAAACTTTCTTGGCCTGCCGAAGGTTTTATATTTATGGTTTGCCTTTAACTTACTGGTGTTTAGACTAGAAGGAATTTGCAGACAAGCTAAATGCCAAGATTATCCATGGAAGTAGAACTGGATCAGATTAGGAGTCCACTTTTCTTATCGTGACAGTGGCTAACCCCAGATATTTCAGAAAAAAAGTGCAAAAAAAAGGAAAAAAAAAAAAGAAACAGAATATGTGTTCAGAGGACTTACTCTAAGACATCATGGTGGCTGGATTTTTTTCCTGAAGCATAAAATTTCATATCACTAATATTTTTTAAATGCAGCCCTCGTGTGAACTTGACTCCTTGCTTTTACAATATCTAGCAGGGATGAGTTCCACAAAGTGTTTATTGTGGAGGAAAAAACATATTTTCATAAACTTGAAATTTACCAAATTTCAATATCACTACTTTTTTTTCCTTTTCTACTGTGAAAGAAAGATTAAATAAATCAGTCAATTCTTATTCTTCATGTCATTCTTTCAGTTCTGGATTGTTTTGAGGGCAAGAGCTTTTATTTTGGAAGAAAGGAAAACAGATGGATGCACTCAATATAGATTTCATTTACTTGGGAGGAACTTTGATATATTTGTGGACAGAAGGCTCGAAATGAAAGGTTCCTGATTCTGGTGAAAGGAAGAAGATGAGGAAAATAGCCACAATAAACTTTGAAAAGCAAAATGTCAGTAAGCTGTGGCTAGGTAAGTCTGGGAAAGAACTGTGAGAAGAAAAATGAAGTTCAGAAGACCTGGCCATACATAAGAGAGTCAAGATTAAACGCTGAGCAGTAAACTGGCATGAAACATAGGCAATGCAGAACCAACATTGCTACATCTGGAAATCTTTAATACAATTAAAAAACGAAAAATGGAAAAAAGACAATGACACAGTGCTAAAGAAGGGAACGGAGAGGAGAGGAGAGGAGAGGAGAGGAGAGGAGAGGAGAGGAGAGGAGAGGAGAGGAGAGCAGAGGAGAAAATGGCCAGACAATACTTTGACAAATTAGATGTATTTTCCTAGACTTTTCAACTAATGGGTCAAAACAATTCAGTAAGTGTTCATGGTTAGGAACCTATACAATATGGAAAGGATTCACAAAGCCAGGGAATGAAAAACTTGACTTGTAAAAATAAAAAAAAAAAAAAACAAAGGACATAAGAAACAGTAGACTCAGTTTTGTTATATTGAACCTAATTATTAGCCAGTAATCTGTAAACACTTAGAAGATAAACATGGCTTTGTCCAGACAAAATTATCTCAACTCTATCTGTTTTCTTTCTTTGACAGAGTAATTGGAATAAGCTGGAAGAGATAATGATGGTTTATCTTGACATTTGTAAAGATTTTTATGCTGTCATATATGACACTCCCCCAAGTAAATCAGGGGAGTATGAACTAGATTAAATAATTACATTGTAGATGAACAAGTATTTGAAAAACAATACTCAAAGAAAATATATCAATAGCACTCTGTAAAACTGGGAGTCATATTGAACCATATAAAATATATTTCATGACCTAGATTAAGAACTGGAAAGCACAAAATTGGTGAATGTCAAAACTGAGTGGGAGGATTACAGACACTCTGAAAAAAAAATAAAATCTTCAATTAATGACGTCAAACCCAAGGGGAAAAGAGAAAGTGATGCATACAGAAAGGAGAAATCAAATGCACAAATGCAAAATTGACAGCAAGCAGAGAGACAGCTGTGCTTCAGAAAACATCTTCAGCATCATATCTTCAGGCTGACTGTGAGGCAGAAATGTGCTGTTGCTTCAAAAAAAGAGAAAATCTTAATCCAAGATGCAGAAAAAGGATTGTTGGATGGGAGATTTGGGAGGTAATTATTCTGTTGTATCTGCTACTAGTGGAATAATTTATCCAGTTTTGGGCGCCATGCTTTAAGAAAAACTGAGCTTGGAAGCACTCCAGGAGAGAGTGACAAGAGTGATTAAAGGTTTAGAAAGCATGGTGTATGAAGAAAGGTTGAAAGAATTTGGTTTGTTTAGTCTAGGAGAAAACAGACTGAGAGAGAGACATGGTAGCAGTCTTTCAATACATAAAAGTTTGTTACAGAAAGACTAAAATCACTTGTTCTTCATGTCCACCATATGTAGGTTCAGAAATAATTGGAACCATTTTCTGTAAAGAAGATTTGGGTTATATATTAGATGCAACTTTGCAACTGAGATTCCGAAGCAATGGAACACACAAATGGAGAAATTTATGCATTCCAGTTGATGTTTTTTCCATATCAAGTAAACCAAATATTTGTGTACTGTTTAGGCATGTTAGGTCACAACCCTATTGTTCCATTATCCACAGTTCCTCATTCGTAATATTTTGTACATATTACCTAGAAGTATGAATGAAATGTGAGAAAACGAGCAAAACCACTATCTCTTATTACTCACTATTTTTACGACTTGACTCTCCTTTTTGCTTATTCTACAACAGCCAGACACATTTTTTTTTTCAGAATCATTTTGTAATAGTTCTCTAATGGCTCTAATAATAGTAATCAGCTGTCAGTAACGCTCTTCTCTACCTACTGTCTTTGCTTTAAGATAGGGTACCCGCAGCTGAACGCAGTGTTCCAGTTGAGGATGTATTACTTGTTTATAAAATGACCTGATATAACTTGTTAGGGTAATTGTCTATGCCGTTCTTTATTCAATCTTACATGTTATTTCCTTCTTTGACCATTGTTGACACTGAGCTAACTTTTCTTAGAATGCTTGTTCACACAGACTTGCATCATGCTCTAAACTCCTTATCGTTGTATGTGCTGGTTGTTCTGAACAGCGGTGTGTCGTCTGAACATTTTGTCATATTGTTGTTCATCCTCTCTGGCCATCATTCATATATTTTAAGAAAAAGTCTCAGTTTGCAACCTTTATGTGCTCCAATCTTAATCTATTGCCAGGATAAAACTATCCAATTCATATTCTCTGCATTTTTATATTCCACACAACAAATGCCTATAAAGTCACTCACAGCTTTTACTTTGCGTTAACCCCTTATATGGAGGGGTGCACAGTAAAAGGAACCCCTTATATGTGACTTGTCCATAGTTGAATGTCTTTTATTCCGTAAAAAAGAACAAGCCATCCTGATTCAACTTCTCCATGTATGACTGCATGAGGAGGTCAAGAGAAGAGGGGACACGAGTGGATTGACAGTGTATGTAATATTACTAGGAGTCTTTTAGTACTGTCATGAACAGCAGTCACCAGACTCTGGATTCTCTTACCACTCCCAGCACTGATAGTAATCTCACCAGTAAAAAGAAAAAGACAATTCCACTCTTGGGCTTGCTCATTACCTGGAAACCAGTAATGACAGTGACCAAATTGAAGCTATTATTCAACCACGGTATAGATGGTTTCTAGGCAACTTCTTATAGAGTAGTAAAGCTTTGTCCATGCCATTTGCTTGAAAGGAGTCAGCCACTTGAGACGGGTACAGGTAGAGATGTCAGGTTTTGGAAAATAAAACTCCATGAAAGTCTACAACCTAAGATCACAGAATTAGTGCTGGTTGGGATAAGAGGGTCTGGTTAACCTAGATTTTTGCAGCCACTGAGCCTGTAGGGATTGTTGCACTGTTTTATGTTTAAAACTAAAACCCCAGGATTTTCACTGCATAATTATCACTGGCTGCAGAATCATCTCCTTGATGTTGAATCAAAAAACTTTAAAAAATAAAACCAGCTACCATATGTTCATCACTGTGATCTTTTAAAACGTGCACCAGGTACGAGTTGATAAAAATGTTCTTTTCTGCATCTTCAGGGAGCCTGAAATTTTATCTGCAACAGAGATGTAACCGAGCTGGTTCATTCAGTTGGATTGTCCATTATGAAACTTAGAGATAATAGAAGTGCCACAATTGTTAACTATTTAGGTGCTGATCAAGTGTAAGGACATTTCTGTGACTGTTCCCCAACCCCAGCCTTCTACCATGTTTCATTGGTGTCCTTGTTTGTTCCTTAGAGTTTTCAAAATCTCATCTTTCCCTACCTCTGCCCAAGGCAACCTCCACAATGCTGTTCTATGCACGCCTCCCAAAATCCACACTGAAGATGTGGTTAGAGTCAGGCAAATGAGATGTCCCAACAGCAAATGAAGAAGACAGTAGGAATTTTAAAATTTAATTCACATTTTCAAAAAATTCTGGCTGTTTCCCTTAATTGGCCAGACTATGACCATCACAACTGCTGAGCAGAAGCTTGTTCTGAAACAAATGGGATCATTGAAATGCTGCCTAAATTAGAAGAACGGGTTGCACACACAAGTATCCATCATTGTACATTTCAGTGGTTGTTCAAGCTTCATCTTGAGTTGGGTTTTATCTGTGGTAGAAGTTACCACACTAAGGACAAACCTTCAGTGTAAACTGCAATAAAATGCAAAGATAACCAAGCTAGTCTACCAGAAGCAGTACAGATGTGTTAGAATATAGGCTCACAGTATGATAGGCACTAGCTATCCTTCCTGTTGAAAGCCAGCTCAGTTATCTCTGGAATGCACTGCTGCCTGCTGCGTGACATATTCTTAAAACAGTTCTTATTCCAGGAAAAAATGGGTATTATTAATATGGTTACACAGGAACCCTGTGGTAGAATAAGGAACCGAGTCCTCAACTCTCAAGTTCTGGTGTTTAATTAAACGAGGAGACCGCTGTGTGCTCTCTGGGGACCCTGGCTCTGATGGTGCCAGGGTCCACATCCAGGGCTCTGTACCGGGGCTCTGGGCACCACAAGAGTTATTTCCCACACTGGGTTAAAGGACTCTTACTTCCAAAGAGACAGGGACCTTGCTGTCATCTAGTCGAACCAACATCAGTTGTGACATGAGCCACGCCAAAGTAAAAATAAATCAGGTATTTATGTACAGGATCTGAATGTAAAAAACGTTCATAAAGCAGGTGTAGAGAAGAGAAGGGAACTATGCTTATTTTAAAGGCTTTTTTTTCATAGTCTGTTGACAAGTTGACAAGCAGTTTGTAGGCTTATTTTACCACATGGCTGTGAACTAGAACTCGTAAGAACTTTTTGTCCTTAGTTTTGTAGTCGTAGAATAAATTCTTTTTTTTTTTTTTTTTTGCAGGAAGACCCTTGCTTTGAAACCTAATTCCTACACCGTTGTTTCATTCAATTGGGAAAATTCCTTTCCTTCAGGAACAATTCTATGAAGAGAAGAGCAGAATGACCTTGGCAGGAGAGGTTTCCACTGCTGTGATTGTCCTTTACATCTCCTGTGAATCAAGCGACATGACAATTGTACCTTAGACTGGCAAACTGGCACACACCAATTCCACCCGCCTCTGGTCAGAGACCAGGAAAAGTCATGAACAAATTATTTCAGGTGAAAAAGAGCTCGGGGTTGTAACCTGTTCATTAAGGGGTACCTTGCAACAGACTGTCTTTCTTTGGACTCTATTAGAAAAATTATATCCTGAAATGACTCCATATTCACCTGCTATGGCCATGTCTGCTAGCACAAGGTTCTGTGAGAAACAGGAAATTTTTGAAGTGAGTTATTGACCTAATTTTCAGGAAAGTGCTTGGATATTCACCTAATTCCCTGGGAAAACAAGAATTCTTGGTTTCCACACACAGAGCACTGCATGGCTCCCTTCAGTAACGTGCTATTGAATAACAGGACAGTAACGGTGTTTGATGTACATTGATCCAAAATAGTTCTGAGACTATTAATCCAATCAAACTCCTGAAGTATCTATTGGCCTAAGTACTTGTTGGGAAATATTCCGAAATGTTGTAGAATCAGGAGGATTTCCATGTCTGAATATTTTCACCATGAGAGTCATCAGACTGCTATTCCAAAGCCGTTGTAAATCATTCCTTTCTCTTTGGGTTCCAGAAGGAACACGCCAAGGCTCTCTCTTCGTTTCTGCTGAGATGAAAAACAATTAACAAACACACGAGGAAGAACCAACTAAAAAACCAAGAGGTATATATTTACACTGTGCCCTATAGCCAGTAGAATTTATAAATACAGAAAGAGATGATAATTAAGGACAAAACAGGTTTTTCACCAGCATTGAGCTTGTTTCTGACTTATGCTGCTTGGCTGAGAAATCCCCTCAGCCCTGTCACTCTCCTCGCTGTGTTCACACACTGCAGAAGTCACAGCAAACACGCTGCCAAAGCAGATTGCGGTGCTTTCGTTCCTCATCAAACTATAAAACCGTTGCATTTATCTGTACAAAAATGTTCGAGCTACTTTCAGACTCCTTAAGAAACAGCACAGGGTAGAAGTACAACTACTCAGGCTTTAAAATACACAAGGTATGATACTGAATAGATCTCCCGGTGTATCTGTGGGTTAACAAACAAGGCAAATAGGGGTTTGCTCCAAGGAAAAGGCTAATGAGACAAACCAGCCATGCAAGGGAGACCTCATCACCCTCTACAACTGCCTGAAAGGAGGGTGAGTGAGGTGGGTGCTGGGCTCTGCTCTAAAGGAACAAGTGATGGGACAAGAGGAAACGGCCTCAAGCTGCACCAGGGGAGGTTTAGGCTGGAGATCAGAAAAAATTTCTTCACTGCAAGAGTGCTGAGGCATTGGAACAGGCTGCCCAGGGAAGTGGTGGAGTCACCATCTCTGGAGGGGGTCAAGAAACGTGTGGATGTGGTGCTTGGGGACATGGGTTAGTGGGTTGGGTGGTGTTGGGTTGACGGTTGGACTTGATGATCCTTGAGGTCTTTTCCAACCTTGTGATTCTATGATTCTAAGATTTGTCTGCAGTTAAGCTGGTTTATTTTAGACACCAAAGTAGAGTTATTTCAGTTTGTGTCGCTTAAGCACTTGGGAACACTGACATTCCGCTTTTTTGGGGGGGGCGGGGGGGGGCTTTAGATCTCTTGTATGCCATGTTCACCTCTAAAACACCTGAAAAATTAAGGTATAATTTATTGCAGAGAAGACCATGGGAATGCAGCTCAAGAAATCAGGGTCCAGTTGCCGGTGCTGTGCAGCTCTCCTCCAAAGCATGAACGATCCTCCATAGCATGGATGATTGCTCACTGAGTCCAGCACTTACCAGGACACTCCAGCTCTCATCTGGTCTTTCTGGTGTGCGATGAGTGAAAAACAACAGACTGAGGCATGTGTTTGCCTCTTTGAGAGCCCGCCTGGCAAGACTGACAGATGCCTGAAGTCTCCAGCGTGTTACAATAAATACTTTCTGATGGCTGATTGATTAGTACTCTGGTAGCACGTTCTAATGATCTTCCTTCCCTCCAGTATTTTTGAGAATGTCCCTGAACGCAGCTTTGCCTTTTTCCCTAGCATGGCTTGCAAATTACTTGCAGTGGGTTAAGTAACAGAGCCCCATATTCCTACCTTCTGGTGAAAGTCCCGTGCCAAATTTGATCCACTGCAACACGGAGAAATTTTGCTGGTGTATTCTGCGCCTTTGCAGGAGATGGGAAAAAAAATTATTTGCCTCCTCTCTAGTTTCTGCAGGGTGATTGATAGCCTGATTAAACCAGGCTGACTCCATTTGGTTACAGAACTGAGGTTTTGTTACTGTGAAAAAAAATCCTGTTAGAGTGCTTTGCAGTTTAAAAAAAAAAAAATCACGTGGATTTAGACAGAAATATCTGCCTCCATGGAGACAGAGCAATGTTCATAGAGGACAAATGTTGGTTCTCAGTTTGAATGCTACTTGCTACTTCCAGGAGTTCAGTAGAGTAAGGTCCTCACAACGTTTAAGTCCTTTGTGGTGAAGGCAATACAGTTTAGGGAACCAAGATCTTCTTCTGGTAGATAGGAAATAAATTTATAACTATTTTCAATTAGATTACATGCTGGATCTGTGCCTATAAAAGGCACACTGAAATGTGAAATAGCTGCATATTTGAATAATGATCCCCTTTTGTTCATGAGTCCAGGATTTGAAGAGGGAGGTCTGTACTTCGAGGGACTGGGTTAATCAGAAGAAATAATTATATCTAAGCAAATAATAAATACCACTTTACTTGAGACTTGGAGGTCAGCAATCATGCAGTGCAGATGAAAGATTTCTGGGTCAATTATAAAGAAACTTTTGTTAAACTCCTAGAACCTATTCACTTTTTCAGCATTTCAGTCCCTCAAGTACCACTGCAGAACTGGGGAATGCCTTTATATTTACTCACAGTGTCACAGGATCTCCATTTCTTTTTGCTGTTTACCTTATGCACCCAAAGACTCATTGTAAAAGCATTTTCACAAACAGCACTGTTTTTTATTTGATAGAAAAAATCTTCCCAACTGCACTTTACTGCAGATTGTACATAAAGTATGTATTTGTTATTGCCTAAGTGAATGGTATGAGTTTTACATCACTTCAGCAATTACGCCAAGCTGATGAGTGCAATGTAAATAATCCAGCAATTGTTTTTGCATTGTGCCAGTGTATAAGGACACTGCCCTAACCACTGAGTGCTGATTTAACAAAGGTTATTTTTTTTTAATAAGGCACACTAATCCTACTGTATTGGTAGCTCTGTCCCTTCTTTGAGTTGAGCTCTGCTATCCCACAAATTGGATGGAAATCTCATTAGTGGAGCTATAATGAGCTGGCAATGAAACCCCTTCAAGCTTGCATGCTTACGGCCATTTGCCTGTTTGTCTTACTCTTCATCACGAGCCTGAAATTGCCCATTAGGATTGCAGTGAAGAGCCTGCAAGTCTGACTGGAGCTGTGATGCTGACGGAGCCACCAAACAGGCAGAAATCTGTCAAAACCAAAGGGGGCCGTAGGGTGTTATTTATGGGGAAACGGCACCTGTGTGCGTGTGTATGTGCTTGTTCATTGGGTTGGGTAACTATTGGGGTGGGCAAGGGGGGGCAGGGAGGAAAGAGAAAACAGAGACAGAATAGAGGGATGGAATTAGGAGAGGAAAGGGAGCACGGACAGTGTTTTATTAGAACTTTTAAGTGTGAGCCAGCAGCATTGTATTGTACCTGAAATTAATAAGATGTCAATGAAAGGAGCTTCTAGCAAGCTCTTGCTGTAAAGTGCCGTGAATAGCAGCATTAGTGTCAGAATAGGGAGCGTCCCGAGCTGGTTATGCAGATCCTTTGAATCAAAACTGCTTAAATCTTCCTTCAGCACAAAAGGAAACAAGTGGAAAACTGCTGAAACCACAGCCGCTGAAATGGCAGGTGCTTCTGTTGCCTTCCAGAGAGACAATAGTTTAAAAAGTCAGTATCCAGGATGTTGAATACTTCAGAAAAACCGAAGCCCTGCTGTGATGGCAGAAGCCTCAAAGCTGCCAAGACTAACAATTAAACTTGTATTGCAGACAGGCTTCTAAGGGTTCTATGTCCCAAATCAAGTTTCGCAATCTATTAAAATGGTGAATGTTACAAGTTAAAACACAATTAATGTTAATCACCAAGGTAAGAAACGGTCGTGTTTCAAACCGTGCTTCATGGGTTAGTGGGTTGGGTGGGGTTGGGTTGACTGTTGGACTTGATGATCCTTGAGGTTTTTTCCAACCTTAATGATTCTGTGATTCTATGAAACCAAAGAAGATCAACTTAATGACAACCACAAAGCACATGAGATGCAATTCATTGTACTTAGAATAAGAGCTAGAAATATAATCTAAGCTACCATACAGACTTCTTCTGTTGCCAATAAAGACATAGCAAACTCCAGAGAGTGATTCACCACACTCTGTGATGAAGAGTCTCAGTTCATTTTCTGAGGAGGGAGTCTGGATGACAAGCACAAGCTTTGAGAAGGATGCAGTAGAATATTAAAATTAGATAGCTGAGTTTGTTACTGCCCCACACCTATCTGCCCAAATTTCTGACAAATATTTCTGCCCTTAAAGAAGAAACATCTCATCTATACATGAATCATCTCCTGAATCACTGCAGTTTTCAAACCTGTACAGGACACAGTGATTCAGGAGTAAATTAGTGTGTGGGTCAGGTTTTCCTGCCTTGGGTTGGCTTCTCGTGTCACAGATGCAAAATGGACTTTCCTTCTGCTGTCCAGTTGTTAAATATTGTCCTTTTGTTATCAAAGACCTCAAGGTAGACATCAGTTTTCAGACAACTGAAGATAGATAACATCACTCTCCCAGTTAGAGATGTACCTTGTTAACTATAAAGCATTATTTATCTTGTATGAAATTTGTTAGATGGAAAGAGAATTAGTGTACAGGAATATCGCAGAAATGTTCTTATTTGCGCTACAGACCTTGGAGACTCATTATAACTTACTGAGTTTTGCAAGTGCATAAAAAAGCAGAACCAAAAAAAAAAAGAATTTGAAGTGCAAGATGCTGTATTTCAAGACATGGGTTTTTTTTCCTCATTTAATTATTTATCTTAACATTACACGGAATGTGTTCTGCAAAAATAACGAAGTCTTAATAAAAGGAAGTTTTACTGCAGCACTTCACTTTTAAACCTTTCTTAAATTGAAAAAAATGTCGGAAAGTTTGCTAATTACAGGTCGTACATATCAGTGATCATAAATTAACTGTTAATCACAAAATAATGATTCAGTGGGTGTTGAATCCATATTGATTCCCCACAGCTGGACCCAATCAAGAAGCCTGCAACTTCTACAATATTGTGCTTCTTTACTGGGTCATGTCTCTTGCAGTAGACTCATAGTCAGCTGCCTTATGCCATACAGTGCTCCCAGCCAGCGTGTGTGTTTCTCAGTATATATGTGTATATACATCAGTATTATATGTGTATGACCTCAACTCTATCTGCATTTGCTAAACAGCATGTGGGAAGACACAAACCTGTGGCCAGCTGTATCGTTTTCTTCCAGGTGAAATAATTTCTTCTCTTTTTTNTTTGGAAGGAATAAGGTGTCCCCATTGAACAATATGCTGCAGAGCTTGCAATAATCATTGGCTTTATGTGGGTATTTTATCCTTATGACATTCTCTTATTTATCCTTTAGTTTCCTGGAATACTTAATCTGTTCATTTTTTTTGTTATTAGTATTTTTTTTTGTATCACATGCTAATGGATAGGTGTCATTGTTTATAAATTGGCAATGTTTCACCTCCAGTAAAACCCACATCTTTAGGGTCAGGGTGTGGTCAAAATGGGAAAGATGTCAGGGGAAGAAACACCCATGTTCCCAGGGTCTCTAGTTACTGATAGAAACGTTCAGATCATTGTCCAAGTCATTGAGAGGCTGTCTTGGGGTTTAGGCTGAGCCACAGAAGTACAAATCAGTTCTCCTCTGACCATTCTCCTTCCTGTCCTTTTCAATGCTCTCCTGAAGGTTTACATTCCAGGTGGTCATGCTGAAATATTAGAATTGTTCTTCCCTCTCTGTCCTGTGTTAAGCTTATGGGCAGGCAGTGATGATGATCTTGAAGTCTCTGAAATCCCTTTTTCTGCCTTTTACTGATCTATCCAGATACAAGATCCCAAAGGTTCTTCCCTTTTTCTTACATCTGCCAGTAGATCAGGCTTCCGACCTCGTTGTTTGGGATGTCTAGGAGGGGACTCTTGGCCACACAGATCACAGTGAAGGGCAATGCTGATGCTATCAGTGGTTTCCACGTTGTGCCAGAGGTATGACGGGGATCTGCTCTACAGCCTCCTCCCTTTGTGTGAGAAGAGGCACTCTGCAACTGCAGCTGGGACTGCAGTGAATGATTTTAGCTCAGCTATCCTACCCCGAAGAGTCTTTATTGACATTTTAATGTCTCTTCACCCATTTCTGTATCAGGGCCTCCTGCCTCTAAAACTGATTTTCTTCCCTCGATTGGATTTTTCCGCGTTTTCCACAATTACTCCCTTACCCAATAACTTTAAAGCCTGTCTGAGAAATAACTCTCTAAACACAAGTTTTTCAGACTTCTTCCAGCTTTCCTCCTAAGGATATTTAATATTTCAGCATCTGGTTTTGGATGTTATGTTCTTTATAGAGTATGTCACTTTTTTGGGTTATTCTTCCGACTGCCTCCGTTCTATTAAAGTCAGTCCCTGCAACATACAGTCAGGATAGGGCAAGGAATAATTCGCCTTGAAGAGAGACAGCTTCTGCTAATTTGACATTTAAGGAGTCAGCTTTCTCTGAGGGATAGCAGTCCAATGGCTTCCTCTGATGTTGAATATGAATAATTTCTGGCAACTTGTCTGAGCTGCATGATTTTTTGAAAGGTTTGATGATCTTCACGAGGTTAGGATAACTTTACCTGACCTACTAATCATCTGAGATTATTTATACATGGTGTGGTTATTAGGAATGTTTTGCAAGATGCATCAAATTCCCATTAAAATTTTCCTTTGAAGGCTGAATAATGGCAAGTTGTAAATTATGAAAATTGGGGTGATAACAAGTCCCCCAGGAAATTTCCTCAGGGGTTATGGACTGGGTATAAGTTGCAATCTTGGAGGGCGAGATCTGTCTTAAAGATATTTTTATTTAAATTTGCAAGAATTGTGTTATTGTAGTGATATACATTCTCAATGCTTTCTTTATTCATGTGTGAGGGACAAAATCAAAGACCGCATGGACTTTGCATATTGTCCAGAGATTTTCTGGCTTCGGCAGTCTTCATAACCAACATGTCAATCAGAAGTCGATCCCCAGGAGCACTAGGATTTCTTTTGCATCCTTTTCATTCCCATGTGAAATGTGCATTGGTAACCACACTGCAGCAGGTCTGCTCTGATATGACCAATGTCAGCAATTTGCACGTGGTTGACAGATGGGATTATTTAGGAGTTGGGAACTACTTGATGGCCCGTGCTTTTGTTTTCCATAATTAACAGTATTCTGATGCGCATCGTAATGATTACTCCTGAGAGAACTGCTTGGGGTTTTGGGCTAGTCATGGGTGCAAGAATACAAAGTACTGAAGCCAAACACTACAGATAGCATCTGGTCCTGCCATGTTTTTTCTTCAGGGATCTCTTGACCATTTCTGCTGCTAATCGTAGTTTTATTTGTTGTCAAACCTCTGTTCCAGCATCTTTAATCCACCTGGTACTGTTTCTCCAGGTTGTTTGAGATTTTGTTGCACAACTTCATAGACTCTGGAAAGTTTCTAGAGATTTCTCCTAATAAAGTCTTTTGGTTGAAATTGAATGTTTTTACTGTCTGCGTGTCTCCTTTGTGATATTTTATCTTTTCGTATCTTTCAGCCTGCAGATAAGGAGGGCATGGCTCACTTGCTCACTGTTGGATAAATGATAAATATTAATAACCTGCATAGAACCAATTTGGATAAAGATAAAAAAGAGAATATTTTTTCCAGCTTGGCAGCATTAAAAGGTTTTGGGCCACTGCAGATTTTTTTTATGTACTTGAACAGTAAAAAATTGCTGGATTCCTGAGACTGTGATTGACCTTGTTCATTGGAAATGTGGTTTTTGTTGTTAGTGGTTTTCCTCTTCCTCCAAATGTTACCTTCATCTTACCTGAACTTATCTCTGGACAATTTTCTTTTGGGGGTGTTTTTGGTCATTCTCCTTCAGATACTCTGCTGGAGAAATACTATTATCTGAACTCCTTTTGTTGAAGAAGAGATATTCTTGGTTATAATCCACAGGCTGAAAGTTTGGCCATCTCACTAGTTCTGTACAGGAATAGAATAAGAAAGGTGAAGGGATTAAAACCTCAAGAATGAAGAACAATTACCTGTTGTTATCTCTGGAGTCTTTCAGAGAAGCCGGGGTAAAGTCAGTATAGCATTCATTTATCTCAGAGGGAGAAGCTTCAGAACTTTGTGATCCACGGTAGCAAAAACAATTGATAAAAAAGACAAAATTAATGTCTGCTTTGATCAGTAATATTTGTGACACCTTGATCATGGCTATAAGATTATCTGTCATTACAGCTAGAGACATGTCTCGTCCTCATTCATTTCGATAGTCTGCCTGGAAAGATTTTAAATATGGATAGGGAGAAATTATGTGCCACAGGAAGGGGATCACCGTTACATTACAAAATGAGTTTGGCCAAGGAGCAAAGGTAAAAGCTGTAGTTATTATTTCCCAAATATATTTTAATTGGCAATAAATTAAATTTATTTTCCCCAAGTCCGGTCCTGTTTTGCCCAAGACAATAATTGGTAAGTGATCTTCCTGTCTTTATCTCAGCCCACAAGCTTTCTCACCCCATT
Source organism: Syrrhaptes paradoxus (assembly GCA_013400615.1). Taxonomy (NCBI): domain Eukaryota; kingdom Metazoa; phylum Chordata; class Aves; order Pterocliformes; family Pteroclidae; genus Syrrhaptes; species Syrrhaptes paradoxus. The sequence continues at coordinate 98,804 of VZTO01014175.1, forward strand.
TCCTCCTCCTGACCCACTGCGGTCTGACGGTTAGCCAAGGGTAACTCACCACATTTCATCCTAGGCTGCTTTATTGTCCCATTGGCTGAGGTGTATGCCATAGGTCCATCTTGCCATTCTTGTTCGGTGAGTGTGGTATGAAGAGAATCTCCTAACCATGGCCAAGGGTGACATTGCAGAGACGTCTCAGAGCATGCAGGCTGCGTTCCCTTGGGAGGAAACTAAAGAGAAGCTGTTCTATAAGGAGTGCTTCTGGTGTGAGCCAGCCACTAAAGGGTGTTCCAGCCACTAAAGGAACAGTCGTGAAACCCCTCATGGGCAGTGCACCTGAAAAAACCCATTTGATCTGTTCCTATGGCGATAGCTGCTGACGTAGACAAAGCCAATGGCCTCCTTGAAGACGACTTTCATTGATGTGAAGGAACATAGACTAATTAACTAAAAGACAAGATGGATTTGCTTTGGTGTTTCACAGTTTCTGGCTCTATCTACACTGCTGTAGGAACAGTCCCTGACCTACAGACCAAACGGAACAAAATACCTCCCACACTGATGTAGGCCAACTGCCCCCCAGCTGCGGTATGCAACACTTGGCCCAGATATCGTCATGCCAGAGGCACTCCTCTGAAATATACTCTACAATACAATTTCGTTTTCAGTTTGAAGCGACTAAGATGTGACAGCTCTGTCATGGCCCATGACATGGTGTTCATAGCAGCATGCTAAGGATGCGATGCACGCTCTGAGCAGTGGCAAGACACGAAGCAGGCAGGGTAATTGTAGATATAAATTTCACAGATGCAGACTTGGACTTCAGTACAGTCTCCTTTCATCTTAGAGCAAACAACACGCCAGAGCACATCTGAGTTTCACCTCAGAGGGAAATAATTAGGAGGAAAATGTCTAATCAGAGTGTGTGTAATTTGGATAATAAACAGATGAGCTGAGAGAGTAGATGCAAACTCTGCTGAAGAGCAGACCACTCCCCAAGAGGCGAGGATGTCGCTTCTACCGATACCAGCTGTTGCTAGCTATGCAACATATATGGTTTAGTTTTAGGTAGTCCTGCAAGGACGAGGGAGTTGGACTCAATGATCCTTATGAGTCCCTTCCAACTTGAGATATTCTGTGATTTGGTGATTGACTGCAAACAGTTTCAGTCTATTTCTGTAGATTCATACTGAGGTGAAATTTTGCAGAGTAATTACATCTATGGTGTACTCCCTTGATATCACTAAATACTTTTCACCCAGGAGATTGCAAAGAGGTATTATCCGTCCTTTCAAGCCTGGTTAATTTTCCTCCATGTTAAGCAAAACAGCCTAAAATTTCAGTGTTCCCTTCAAGGATAACTTTAGTTTATAAGTAGGCAAAGATAGTTAGGATAAACAGACCTATTGCCACCTTCTGGAATACCTCAGCCAGGCAGGATTCAAACAGGAATTAAAGTATAGGAGAAGGAAAATGTCTCAAAAAACTCTGTGTGCCATAACTCCTGCCAAGACCAGCTTTTAAGACTTTTACTGATGACATTCAGGTTCAGACTCAGCGAAGTGGCTCTGAACTTCCCATTAAACCTGGGCCCTGGGTCTTCATCTCTTTCTGTTAATTAGTCTTAGTCTCCGAAGAATTATGATGTCTTGCGATGCCAGCACAGCTCTGAAAGGTCTAAGTTTGTCAGTTAGTATCGCTATCTCCTGTTTGCAGGGTTTTATCAGTGCTCCAGCACACCCATCGCAGGGAAGGATAGCATCCTTCATCAGGATGTTCTGGAATCCATGTCCCTCAGTGTCCTGCTGTTTGGTTATTTTTAAAGTGTCTGGAAGAAAAGAATTAATCACTTAAACTTTTACAAGTGTATAGGAAATATCAATCCCTTACCAGGAATATGATTAAGAATTACATTGCAAGTGGTACGAGTGAATTGAGGAACAAACCCGGAGATTCAGGACAGGGCTGCCAAGGTGCATGACTCATTCACTTAAGTCCGGAGCAAATTTCCAAAGCAATTCTCAGAGGATTAGTCATTTTAGTAGGAAGTATATGAAGTACAGCAGTGGGCAGATTTTTTTTTTGTTTGTTTGTATGGTTGGTTTCATATGGATTTTTTTTTGGGGGGGAGGCAGTGAGGATTTATGGATGTTTCAGTTTGTAATGGATGTCTTGAAACAAAATCTTTGTTCCAATAATTCCTGAAGTATATTTTCATCTAGAATTATTCACTTCGGTGTAAAAGGCTGGTGGTTTCATACTGTTATTATTCAGGTTACACATAATGTTTGCTGTATGTGCTGTGAGGGCTTATATTTAAGTTTAGACATATGCAGCGACCTCAGAGACCTGACCTTGCTCAATGCACAGAACAATTTACTGCAGGAGCCACCAGCGAAACCCTGGTGGTTTGGCAATGGTTCTTCTGGTCTAAATTGCAAGCTACCCTCATTTTCAGCTGAACTCATATAAAAAAAATATTTTTTCAAGGTCAGAATTTGACCATATTATAGGAAAGATGTTTATTATTAATTGCTGTACATCTGGAACGCTAGTACCAGGTTCACTTTTATTTGATGGCACAAAGTGAGGAAAATCCAGGCCTTTACGTGGATAAAATCAGCCCCAAAGGCGTTTCTAGCATTAGCAGGAAAGACAAAGGGGCTTTGAAAGCCAACGCCACCAATTATTGAACAATATAAAAAGTTTTTTCCATGACAGACTCACAGGGAGAGTGGAAATGAGATATAATATAAAATGAAGAGGGATCTGGGCTGATAATCTGCCATGTACACAGCATCTCCTAATCTCCCATGTACACAGCATCTCCTCTGCTGCTGCCCTGCATTGACACTCTGGGAGGATGGCAAACGCTGGCAAGTAGGAATGGGGAGAGGAGGAGGAACAAATGGGACAGATTCTAACTTAAACCTTCAGGAATGATTTTATTAGAACTGTTTTTCCAACATAATAAGAAAGAAAGAATATTTGCTCTACTGGCAGAATATTTTTTATTGAGGTTTGCTCATAAACAGAAAGCAAAGGGCCACATGATGAGGAGTAACAGAAACAAATAATGGGCTCTGTTATATGGTGAAGTGAGAGGCGGGAGTGTATGCGCAGAATTAGGTTCTGTCCAAAAAATTGTGAACCATGATAGACTGGAAGACTATCAACCTGGGTAAAAACCAGAGTTACAGCACAGAATATGTCTAGTTACATGAATAGTTCAGAATTTTATCAGATTTTAAGGACTATTTTCGTCTCATCCAGTTTACTGGACTCCTAAGAACTGACATGTTCTCTGGTGGCATAAGTGGCAATTGTGTAAATTCCCATTTACACAAGTAGGAAGTCTGCCCCATGATCTTCCACATAACATGATTTTATTCTTGAAAATGATTTCTTTAAATCATAAATTTTGCTCTTTGATCTTGATTATTGTATTCTTCAGATGTTTGTTTTAAAAATCTGTATTTTCTGGAGCATAAAAGCTGTGAAAATTTTTCCTATTATGCATGTCAATTAGTGTTACTTCTGCAAAGCTAAAATAATATTATTTGAGTGTATTGAATGTACCAAATTGCTAAAAAAAAAAAGCAGGATGCAAGAGCTGATCATTGCCAATGAGCTGTAAGTGCTTAGAGAGGTGTTGAAGTATGGTATTTCCAGACAAAACAGGTAATATTTTCTGGGTCTTCTTGCAGTTTGTCTTCCTGCTTTAGCACATTACATGTTATAATGTAATCTATGAGATAGAAACAATACCAGGAGTCCTAATTAAATTAAAAGTAATTACCCGTTGTGTAGATACGGCTTTCAATTGAGCAGCTGCAACTTGATATTTTGTCATCCTCAGTTTATCTATATGCACACGCATGATTCTTTGTATCAGTTATTAATGACGTTTTTCCAGTAGGCGTGAAGTGTTGTGGAAAACTAGAGAAGAGGAAAGGGATGAATGAAAAGAAGTGTTATGGGAAATGCAAACAATGAACGAGAACATTTACTACTGTAAGTCTTCACCTGGCTTGCTAGTTCCTTGCTCACTTATTTTCTGTTATATCGCAGAGTGATCTGAAAGAAATATCAGATGAAGCCTATTTTTTTTCTAATTTATTTCAGGTTATCAACAACTTTTAAAAACAGAGACTCTGTCAGATAAAGCACAAGGACTTGATTCTTTTGCTTTATTAAGGCCATTCAGTCCTGCCCTGGAAATGTCAAAATAGCCTACATTGAATGTAAATAGAATTTATTTGTTTAATCAACACATCTTTAAAGAGCTTTTACATTATTATACTGGAGAGGAGAGGAGAGGAGAGGAGAGGAGAGGAGAGGAGAGGAGAGGAGAGGAGAGAGGAGGAAGGAAGAACCTCAGTGAAAATAAGACCCAAAAGGATTTTTGGGTTTTTTTTAACAATGCAATAGAATTTCCATTTTTAGAAGAAAAAGTTTCTGGCTTTTATCAGACTTTTACATGAGAACAAGAAGAAGCTTCACAGCACTAGAGTATTATTCAGGCTGATTTTGTGTCTTTTTCAGCTGCACGGTTCCCCTATAACAACAGGACACAGCATCATTCTCCAGTCGAGAATATCATGCAGCTGCTTGAGAGCGTAGGCAGGGCGATGGCCATTTGAGTGACTGTTATCTTCCTGGCACGAGCCTGCTACCAAACAGGAGCAATTATTCCCAATGCAGTCAAATTAAATTTTCATAACTACGCAGCTGCATTTTACCTTGGGGCACTACCTGATGCCCATTCCTTCATTTTTCGTTCCTTAATCCCCTATATTAAATCTAAACAAATCAATGTTTACTAACATTAATATTTTAACATCCAGCACTTGCTCTGCCTTCTGACATCTCATGCCTTTATTAGCAGCACGGCAAAGGTTTTCTGCAGCGAACAGCAAAAGGCCCTTTTTTGTTTTCCAGTCTTGTTAACAGGTTTCTTTCTTTTTTGTGCAAACATCCACATACAGGCATATATTTTTTGACCACTTAAGTCACCAAAAATTCCTAAGTAATAAGAGAAAATAAATCATCATTTCACCACCGAACAAGGGTCATATTATGAAAGGAGCATTAAGGGAGCATTAAAAAAACCCTTCAATTCCTGCATTAATTAAGTGAACAAAATGGGTTCACTTCCCTTTAAAGACCCAGCAGCCACTTCTTGGTGCCTAGATTTACCGCTGCAGATCCATACGTCCTTATCAAAATGCCCGTCTGCCTAGGGGCTGAGGGCAAGGGCTTCGCAAACTATAGTTTGTGAAGCTGCTTCCCACGTAGGGTGAACCCACAACCATCTGTCCTCACAGCACAGCCCCTGATTCCCACCCTGCTGTTCCTTCATATTCCTGTTAGATGTCTGCCCAACACCTCGCTATAGTATTTGACTGGTTGCTCAATACCTGGAACTAGTGTTTGTCTGTACGTGATACAAAGCAAATTAATGGATAGGAACACAAATCAATTAAAAAAATAATTAAAGTGGTATTCTATTTCCTTTCCTCTTTGCCTTGCTCCCAACCTTCCCTCTCACTTTGTGATTTTTCTGTCTATATCTGCACCACAAGTCCCCTGGCATTATTTCTCTGTCCCCAGTGAAGTTTGAAACTCCTTTCAATTTAGTATCAGCAAATGTAATTACAGGCTGGTTACTTTCACTTCCAACTCATTAATGAAAACGTTAAATAAGACTGGACCTAAAGTACCTTCCTAGAAATCCACCAGATAGTGCTTCCAAGTTGTGCAATATGGAAACTCGCTCTCTTCTGAGAAAGACTTTTCAGAAACTATCAACATCTCCTCTCTACTTAGTTGGTGGGAGTTCCTGGATAGCCACCCAGATTCCTCCAGGATGAAGTATCATCTCTCCCATCCCCTTGAGTCTCTTGCCAGCACATAAACTAACAAAGCAAGGCTTGAAAACTGAGATCCTTGGCGCACAGCTGCTGTTAGTTTAAGGGCTTACTCCCTTTGCTGAAGATGAGGAGATGGGGACAGAAAGAAAATTACCTTTATTCAAGGCTTTATAACACTAGCACAGTTTTACCTGTGGCTAGGACTAGAAACCTGAAAGTAGAGTTCAGCAGGCTGTGTCCATCAGCAATGGAAGAAAAAAAGACAGATAATATGGAAGCTGATAATTACCAAACTGACATCAGCAGCCACATTTTCTCTGCCTTTTTATTATTAGAAAAAGTTAAATCCTGATATCTAGTTCATTCGCTGTGTTTTCTGGCACACACTAGATGCTTGTATGCCTGCTGGGCTGGAATCCTGATGCCGGAAAAAATAAAATAAAGCGTGCTGCAATTTCTAGCTGGCTACTGGGCTCTTCTTTGCACTTAGCTTCAAAGATTTTTTAAAATATATTTTTCTGCACCACAGCTCAGAGTTGCTAAATCCAGAAATTGAAACATTCTGGGAACCAAATCATTTGGGGGCAAATCAAAGCTCTTGGAATGTTGCCCTAGGATTTTGAAGATAGCAGTTAATAGTAAAAAATGTTCAACATTTTTTAAGGAAATCCCAATTATAGAAGGCTGCACCATTCACATCCCTGATTCAGGAGTAGAATGAACGCTGCATGTCTAACAGAGAAGAAAACGCATGCCTGTGTTGTGAAGGCAAGAATTAGTGGTGAACAAAAGGAAAGCCCTTGCATTTTACATCTTTTATGCATTTACATGTACATGTTGGTAACAGTTGCTTGTGAATCCAAAGATGAAGCTTATTTAGTGCTCAGGTCACCCTCTGTAATAGGTGTGACAACGATTACAGATCCCAGCCCAATTGGTGTAATTTGTTTTTAAAGCATTAGTGTTGTTTTCCAAATGCAAAGAATAAAGATTAGGGGCAGGAAGAGTTTAAATGGTGGTGTCAAGGCTCCTTCCCTGCTGCAGTGGAATTCCCTAACACTTGAACGGTGTTAAGATATTTTAAAGCACAGCTCTGTAGGGGAACGATTACTGGTGATCCACAGAGACTGATCTGTGGTCAAGGTCAACAGAACCATTGGGCAAAGCTGACCAGAGAGCCTGAAGAGTTGGAAAAACATGAGCCTGCAAAGCACCCGGAGGGTTCTGCCAACTAGAGCCCCTCTATCATGTGTGGTCATTTATATATTAGAAGCATTGTATAGAAAATTCCTCTAAATATTTTTAAAATGTGACAATTTATCCTTAATTCACTGCAATATCTGAAAATTTATAGCATATCAGTCCAGGAGCACCTGGGCTGAGAGACCATGTGTTACTGAACATGGGGAGTGCTGAGTAACGAGCACCCACGCAGTAAGGATGCAGTAGCCAAGGTGATGTACACATATCCTATTAAACAACAGCAGCACGACGTTTTGCAGGTGGGACTTAAGGATGCTACGTGCAGAAGAACAGCAGGTCTTCACAGGAACTGAATATATGCATTATCAAGCAAAAGAAAATATTTCCACCAACCTGGCTTCTTAATACTTATATTAAATGGCAAAGCTCCATATATTTTTTCCAATACCTTTATTAGATGTGTTATTCACCTCACCTGTGGTTTGCTGGCTCCAAACACAGACTCACACTCAGTTATCTAACGTTAGGCACCTGACCACAGTGTCTAAATTCGGGATAGAAACGCCCTCGACACTCTGTGAAGTTGGAGAAGAGGGTGAGATCATTCCAGAAGACAATTTGGGAC
>VZTO01014176.1:0-71406 GCA_013400615.1 Syrrhaptes paradoxus
CACTTCTCACATAAACAAAGGGAATCAGTTACAGTTTTGCTTAATATGTGTTATTAAAAGGTCTTAATTTAATGTTTAATCTCTTTTCTGATGATAGGACTATTAAGAGAATGGGGTCTGCTAGACAAACCTATGCTTTAGATTCTAGCTGTTGCAAGAACAGCTCCTCTTGTGTGTGTGTGGCTGTCTGTCACAGGTGTCCCCCCCAAATGGGAGAGATGAGAGAATTTTTCTTTCAAAAGAACTCTTTAGCCTAAGTGTTGAGCTGTCACAGTTATTTATGCTGCCTGGCTACCTGGAAGCAGGAATATAAAAGATTGGGTAACGATTTCATTACATGATGTTTTATAGCAACTGGTATTCAGCTTTATAAATGAACTGTTCTCTTCTGTATGGCAGAAGAAGGTTTTTATAGTTGGCAGGCTGCTCGTAATGTTCTAAGGATTATTAAAGTAAGCTGGAGTTGTCGTATAATGCACGTTATAATGGCGAGTGGTTTTACATTAATATGTCTTGAGGGAGGATATTGTTTCAGAATGTATATTCACATACGGATGGAGTTTGAGTCTTTTTACCCAGATCAGAATGGCATTCGCAGAAAAGGCCCCTGGACCACCATCCCAGCAAGTTCTTTATGAGTCATAAAACAGCGAGAGGAGAAAATTTAATAAAACTCAGCAGGGTTTTTGCAAAAAAAGCACTTTGTTTTTTCCTCATTCCTGACTTTACATCTATAAACTGAAGCTGTTCTTGTCTAGATGAGTTATTTAGACTTCCTGCTAAGCATCTCACCTTAGAGCTGGGAAAACTGGGAAGCAGCACGGTACAGTGACGACGGCAGGGTAATAGGCAGCGATGCTGGAAGGCTGTTGGAGCTGTAGAAAGGCCAGGCTGCTTTCAGAGCAGCATTTGAGGGCTGCTGAGCAGTAAAGCATATGTGGCCCTGGTGCAGCTGCATGTGAACCAGCGCAGCTGCTTTCAGAACAACACGTTTCAAGAAAGTCATTTGCATATAGAAAGGATTTCAAAAAAGAGCTGTGGGAAGGGCTGGGGAAATTTAAATGGAACTGTTATATTTGCATTAATGAGGCAGCAACTGCAAGGAGCGTGAGTGTTATACCTACTGGTATTTAAAAAAATGTAAAAAATATTTAGGATAGCTAGGAAGACATTTGTCTCCTTTATTGGACTGAACTAACAGATGTGCTGTGGCTCTGGTGTTAAAATGCAAATAAATATCCCAGGGTGAGACACACGGAGAGCATTGGATTAGATGAGGAAGAAAATGCAGAGATGGAAAGTGAGCACAGTGGTCAGTGCTGCAGACAGGATCCCAGGGACAGCAGTGAAGCTTTAACCTCTGGAACTATTAGATATTACGAATTATCCATTTTACCTTTGACCTTTCTGAAAGGATAATTTGTGCGTGTTGGTGCAATTATCAAAAACAACAACCAAGCAAAAGCCCTGATAACATGCTGCTGATATGTGGCGTAGAGGGATCTTAAAATAATCTTTATCCAGGGATTAAGGGTTTCTGATCTACCACTGACCTGTTTTCAGAGTATTACAAATTCATTGCACTTGCAAAAACGAGATGAAAATACTGTAAAACAAGAGAAGAGCAGATTTACAGCAGCATAAGTACCCAAGGTAAGTTGTATTGATGGGAAACCTCCTTTTTCTAGGCGAGAACCCACACTGTGCTTGGCAATCTGTGTGCAGAAACTGTGTCTGCGCTTTTTAAGCCATGTGTGAAAAATGTTTATTTTCGTTAGAAGTGAAAAATGCAGACCTCCAGATGCCCTCTATGATTTTTTTTTTTCCTTTCCCCCCAAAGGAGGAGGAGTCAGGGTGAGATGGCGGCACAAACCCTGCTGCAGTCCTTGAGTCTAAATTAATGCTGTTATTTAAGGGCTGAATAAACATTAGGAACAAATGATTTCTGTGCACAGAGCGCCAGGGAAACTTGTGCTGACACAACTTATGTTCTGAACAAGAAAAAAATCTGTGTATCTCCAGGACTGCAGCTATCTGAGATGTTTCATTATTACTGAATTCATATGGGAGAAAAATAATTTATTAAAGTAAATTAAGTGCCAGAAAGTGATTTTTATTTCCTTGCCTGACGCTAATATGTGGTTTTGTTTATTTGTTTTGGCCTTTTTTTAGTTTTTTTAGATGGAGGAATAGAGTTAACATGAAATTTCATCTTGATTTGAGATGCGTGACATCTTTATCAAATGATAAATAATGTGGACTTTGGCTAGAAGTTCAGTGTTTTGTAATTTTGTCTGCAAAAACATTTTCCGTGGTAGATAAGGGAAAAGTGAGACACCAGAGCAATAAATTCATGCTCATCGTTGGAGAAAAATAATAACAACTTGGGTAATACAATCTTTTTTATATATATACATGTCAGGGGGCCTCTAGCTAAAAATGGGAGTTGACTGAAGTCTTGGATCCTCATGCTGTTACCCTCGAATATCCACACTGGACTGAGCCGGACCTTGTCTTAACGTGGGTTGATAAAACTCTGAAAGATTTGCAAAATCAGGTGACAAAACCACACAGGCAGGTCCTTACGGGTGGCTTGAAGTTGAGCTTAACTNCCCACACAGGCAGGGCTGCTCTGTCCTTATAGGTGGCTTGAAGTTGAGCTTAACTTCCAAAAATGCTTCAGGGATTTGGTGGCGGAAAAGCCCGAGGATGCAGGTGCTGGCATGGCGATGCGGTGGCTGTGTGCGGGGCAGCCTGGGTGGGTGCCGGGGGCTGCTGTGGGCTGAAGGAGCCTGGTGCAACCCATGGGTGGGGGTCAGGGTCTAGGTGAGGGAGCTCTCCATGCAGTCTGTGCCGTTTCTTACTTTGCCCCCACTGGGGATACTGGATGTCACCTGAATGAACTGAGTCAGAAATCTGGGCTCTCGTATTCTCATGAATAAATAGTTTAAAATATTTTCAGAATCGTGCAGGTATAAACATGCCTTTTCTTTTTAGCTGTTGGGGGGAGAGGGTTGGTTTGAAAAGGTCACTGTTGGCATACCCTATAATCTGCCTCCGCAATGAGTGCGGGTGTGTTCTCCCATTTTACTGGTGTGTTTGTATCCAGTGGACTGACAGCCCAGTTTGGGCAGGCTTTTAATAGTAATCGGGAGGTGAGATTAAAGTGCCACCAGACAGCGTGTTACAGAAGTGCCCCAGATCCCGGGTATGGAGCGGTCCCCCGGTTTTATTTACCGTAGTACAATTTATGCATTTTTCACAACAGCCTGGCAGCACACCAGCCCCAGTTTTTTATATTCACAAGTAGGAAGGCGTCACGGTGTAAGACAGCACCATTCTCACCCAGAGTTACTTATCTGACAAGAGATTCTTGTCTCGTATGTGAAATCGTAGAAGCCCACAGCTGGCAGCTATAAATTCCTGCCTTAACTGGTGGTGTCAGACACGGGGCGTGGGGTGGTGGCTCTGGGGAGGGAACCTGAGACCGGGTGCCAAAAGGAGTGTTTCCATACAGCGCTGGCGGTGGGGAAAGCATTTGGGTATTTGGCATGGGGAGGGGGCCGGGGGGTTCATCAGGCCCCAGTTCTTCAGGTTGCCGTGGGGAAGATGACAGTCAAAGGAGAGGGGCGCTGTGATAGTGCAGAAATACATTCCCCAAATACATTGTCGACCGCTCGCAGCAAGTGCCTGTAAAAGACTAGAGCAAGGGAGTGAGGTTTTGTCCTTTTCTGGCCTATTACAGGCTTAAAAGCTGTGTTAATTTACTGTCCAAAACTTCACAGAAGCAGTCATTGGTTGGATGGCATTACTGATTTCTCATTTGAGTTGTCCAAATATGATAGTTCTAACGACAGATTCATACTTAACTGTAGTGTCCTTTTGCTGTATAATTTCTGCTAAGATGATCCGTTTGTTGTTCTTCTGCTGTAGGCATTCACTGTCAGTTGTCACTACTGCGTTTTGAGAATTTCTTGGATCTTTTTTCCCTCCTGTTTTTTGCCTTTCTTTGTCATTCTGCATTTCACTTGCAGTCATGGGTTTGCCAAGGGGAGCAGTGTTCAATAGAGCCGCCTCCCCTCCTTCTGCCCGTACCAGCTCCAGCCTGGGCCGTGCACGCCGTTACACTGCTCCTCTTTTTTCCTAAGATGGGAAGGAGGGTACATCTCTGCAAATGCTGGGAGTTCAGAACATCTTTGTAACAAATAAAGGAGCTAGTGGTAGTGTCTTCTGCTCTTTGTTTAATCTGTCTGGAGTACAGCAAAGGCTTGGGAAAAAGAAAGTTCTGGATAGTTTGTGGTGTTAAGTTCTTGAAACATAAAACCAGGATTGGGCTCTGCCTTAAGCTGCTGTGTTCAGTGCAGAGGGTCTGCAGCAGTTGGGAAGGGAAGAAGCGCTTTGTTTGGCTGGCACTGAAGGCTGTTGTATGGGACAGGTCACCCTGAGCGTCAGCTGGTGCTTTTCCCTATCCAATGGTTAGAGAACTCTTCAGATACTTTAAACCATTAAAAGGCAGCTGATCTAGAAGAAATCAGTGATTGTGTGAAATACAGTTTAGAGTAGTCAGGAAATTAATCAAAATTCTGGCACCACTGGTGTTTTGTCTTCTGAACCTGCTCACAATTCCTCCAAGTTCTGCTAGGAAATTAGAGGGAGAAATCCTAGTGGAGCTGAATTAAGAGAAGACTGAATTTTACCCCACAGCTGAATAGCATGTGGGAGGCAAGAACTGTCAGACAGACTTGTATTTCTGATCAGCATTTCCTGTAAAGCAAGGACTTCTGCCACTGGGTGCCCTGGCACTGGCCAGTATGAGGTTCTGTGCCCCTTGGGCTGCTTTCCTCCAGCCTCCTGGAGTTCTGGCTGTCTCTCCACTTGCCGTGCTCCTAGCAGTGAAAGCAGAGTCGCTTTCTCAGGTTTTACAAGAGCAGTATTACGTGCATCCAACCCCGTGCCTGGACTTTGCCAGGTGTTGGTGTCAGTTGAACGCTGAACACTGCGCTAGACCAGTGCTGGAGCGGGCCAAAAGGCAAGGAGGGAACAGGAGAGGGGAAGGCAGCTGAGTTCCTGCTGCTGGAAATATCTGGGGATGCCCGCAGTGGCCGGTACTCTGCAAGGACACACGCGTTCAGAAGGTGGTTGCAGTGTCACGGACGGTGGAAGCCCACATCTTCCCCGTACCGGTGCTGCGAGGGGGAGTTTGGGATGGGAGGGCTGTTGGAGGTGATGTGTGCTGTGTCAGCGCTCCTGCGGCGCAGCGGCACACGCTCCTGCAGGCTGCTTGTTCTGCAGCAATGTCCTCTGAAACACCAACTTTTGCATTTTTCAAACAGCTGAATCAAAGCTATTGTCTCTCTGCACCAGGATTATTTTCAGAACACACCTATAAGTTGAATTTTTTTGCACTTTTTTTTTAAAGTACCATTAAAATAGGCTTATTGCAAGAAATTGCCTGTTAACAGCAGGTTTATGGCTACTGGCCAATACTGTCCTAATAGTGTCTCCTGTTCAGAATTGGTATTTATGTCCAAGAAAGTGCTTTAAAAGCAAGGAAAATGAATACTGTGTTAATATAAATGCAAGTGAAAATATCTGCTCTAAAGGTCATTAATAGTTGAAAGCAGCATCTGAGAGTGTGGCAGCGGAAGGACTGCATAATACCTCCATGTTCCCTCTTTTTGGTTTGGGAAATATGTGCTGCAAACATACAGCAGCTGATGTTCAGCTTGCGAGAACCTGTAAAATCATATTAACGTGAGAGCAAATGTAAAACTTGGATTACTTAAGCTTTTCTTTTTATTGTGCCAAGTACTGGCATCAATTCTTTATCCCATTCTCAATCTAATTATAGCCCTAAAATTGCAAAATAGGAGTGGGAGATTGTGCAAACGTTTGTAGGACTGAAAGAGGAAAAGATAAATACGCTGCCTGTACTCTGCTCTGAAATGTTCAGAAAGTCTATGTGTGTTTGTGGTTTGTTTTTTTTTTTTTAACTGAAGTGTTTTAATTTTAGGAGCAGGTCCCTGTTCCCGTTTATCACCCCACTCCTAGCCAGACGCGGCTGGCGACGCAGCTGACAGAAGAGGAGCAGATCAGAATAGCGCAGAGGATAGGCCTTATTCAGCATCTACCCAAGGGAGTCTATGATCCTGGGAGAGACGGCTCCGAGAAGAAGATCAGAGAGTAAGTTACAGAAACCCGACTGGACTAATGTGGCTGTTGCACTGGTTTGTGATACTGCCCAGGGAAACCTGATCTTGTCATCCTGGTTTTGCCTTATTTTCAGGGACTGTAGGTTTAATGTAGCTTTATGAAAAAAAATAACCCCACAGGAAGGCTCTTCCCTTTATCCTCACTTGTTTTCCTGGTACAGGTGAGACTTAACTTTCCCAGCCCAGGTAACTCATGCCTGTATAAGTTGTTTTTTCTTCATCCTGCCTTCACTGGGAAATAAATTCATGTTTCTTCCTTGCTCTGCTGAGCTGCCCCTGCCCTGCCTCCAGAAGGCTTCCTGCCCTCCCTAGTGTTGTAACCATGGGCACTTACTACAAAGGAAACACCAAAAAAAATCCAGAGCTAAGAACTCCCCACAGCATCTGTAACTACTAAAAGTTTGACTCAAACATGTCCAGGAGTAATGTTACACTGCTTTTCACTTCTGGTGTGGTAACAGCAGCTTAAATTTTTTTTTCCCCCAGATGTGTCATTTGTATGATGGACTTTGTTTACGGGGACCCTATCCGATTTCTGCCGTGCATGCACATTTACCACCTGGACTGTATAGATGACTGGTTGATGAGATCCTTTACCTGTCCATCCTGCATGGAGCCAGTGGATGCAGCACTGCTTTCATCCTATGAGACTAACTGAGCCAGGGTTTCTCCACTCAGCCTTCAAGGAGACCATCCACTTCAATGGGTTTGATCCTTTTGTCATTCAGCCCAAAGAGCCAGGAATTAGGAATTAAGATCATGCACAAAGTATACATTTCCTGATAAATAAATAAAAAAAAAATCCTGAATGGCTGCAAATATTGGAAAAAAACATAGTATTTTAGAGACTATAGAAAAAGTAGGTTGTTATTTTTAATGTAAAGCCTTGACCCACCATTGTCTTTTAATGTTTGTTCTTACACCCATATATAGGAATCGTGTAAAGTGTTAAAGCAACTGTAAATGTTTAAACTGTGTGTATCCAATTTTATTAGCACCAAGATAAGAGTATTTTTTTCCTAAATAAAGTAACCAGTTTTGTTCTGATTCTTTTCACAAGTCCTGGCATTTGGGTCAAGGCTTTATTGAAATCTACATTTTATAACACTGGCACAAAGAAATAGTTTTAAGCTTGTTTGCACAGTTCTTTTTTTTTTCCATTTTTTTTCCATTGGAGATGGAATTCATTGCCTTAGGTCTTTTTAATAGTGTATTGTTATTGTTGGGCTGGCTCTATGCTTGAAAACCAGTTTATTTATAACCTGTTAAAAGTGCTATATTTTGTTTGGAGTTAGGAATATGCAGACTTCAAAGTGATCTCCTAGCTTGTAAGCAAACTGAGATGCATTATCCCTTTTCTACAAGTGATGCGGAATATGAAGATAAGAAACAAGTTCTGCAGTGAAATTATGGTTTCATGTTTTTTATAACTTGCTTCGGTTTTGATGAAACAACAGTCCTTAAACTTTGTCACCTTTAACTTGATCAGGTTAAAAGGGGGTCAGATGGACAATAAACAGTGAAGCTATCATGACTGAAGAAAAAAACAAATATATATATTTGGAACTAATGTAGTGTTAGTGTTGATCACTTATTCTACTTTTTTCTCCCTAAAAATGGTTGTCTTGGATCACAGCAAATGGATACTGCATCTCTCGTTCTTGTAGTTCTTAGGTTATCAGAAGTTAAGAATAAACATACTGTATCTCAGTCTCCTGGGTTAAATGTATCTGTTAAGCGCTGCTGGCTGACACATCAGTCCACCAAGCAGAGATGAAATCAGAGGGAAGAAAACCACATTTTGTTCTGCACATAAATGTGAAGTTTATGTAAACACAGACTGTCAGCCGAGCAGTGGAGGGGGAAAGCAGCCCTGCTGCAGCCAGAGTGACACAGCTAGCGCATTGCTGCAGCACCCTGTGTGCTCCTTAAGAGGTGGTCTAGCAAAGACTGGAGCTGTGAAGACCTTTTACCCATGTAGCATGGCTTTTTTTTTTTTTTTGCTCCTTATTGTCCCCATTGTGACTTTTACACAGTCAACAGACCACTGATACATTGAGAAGTCCTGGTCTTGCAAAAGGAGATGCAATCTCAAGTTAATCGCAACAAATCAGGGAATGTTCTTGATTGTTTTCATAAATAGTTTGAGTACTTGAGACAAGAAGTTGTGTGTAAAGACCCACGTACTTTGAAGACTGAGTGTATTTACACCAGAGAACTGTGTGTGTTTTGGCTAATTCTTGAAGGGTTGGTTGGCAAAATGTAGAATCGTCAGGTTGATTTATTTATTATTCCTGCAGCTGACAGCAACCTACTCTCTTAAGAGAAGACCTCTAAGTAGCAGTCAGAAGGAAGTGACAGCAGTCTACAGGTCTAGATTCACTCAAACTGCTACACACGTACTTGGAGACAATTTTTTGCTGAATTCATACCTACCTAGTTACATGGATCAAAAGAGAGACCTGGAGTTGTGCAATATCATTGTTCCTTTTCATCATTCCACGTGTGTTCCTTGGTGTCCTCCTGTTTGTCTGTCTGTTTTGAGGTGGTGGCTTTTGTTTTGGGGTTTTTGGTTTCTTTTTTTGGTTTGGGTTGGTTGGTGGGTTTGGTTTTTTTGGGGGGCATAAAACAATGTCTGCATTAAGTATTCATTTATTTTCTTTACCTTGTTAAAACTGGCAAATGAACAATTTTAAAAAACAGCATTGTCATGTTGGTATTAGTCTTTATTTATTACAAGACTTGATTAAGAAAGATTTGAAAGAAGTATGAAGTGACTGATTACTGAGCTGAATGCTTTTCTAGGCACTTTGTATAGTTGAACTTTTAACATATACTTAACCGGGCTAAGGGAAGAAATTACTTTTAATAAAATACTTGTTAAAGAGGAAAGAGGGAAAACCAGAGTTGATTACACAAAAACATTCCAAATTCAAATTTCAGCTTAAAAAAAAAATCTGTAAATATAACAAATAAATCAAATGATTTTTCAAGTTTTTAGGTGCAGTGCTGTTCTGGATAATTTCTAATTCAAAAAAGTAATTCATTTGCATTGAATGCAAAATACTGTGTAACCTGAATTTTGGCTACAATTGTGAAACCAGATCTGTGTCTTAATGCCACCATCTGTAAGATGAAGATATTTGCCTCCTGTCTCTGAGGTGTTTAATAAATTACTTACACTTCAGACATATCAGACAGTCCCTTTTCAGCGCAGCTGGTTCCTTACGAGAGTCTGCCGCAGCTCGGCGAGGGGAAAGGGCTGGCTCCTGTTCATCTGGACCTGTTCTGCCACAGCCCTTCCTCGGCCAGGGCTGGATCTTTCAGGGTGAACAGGCTCATAGCAAAATGTCTGCAAAGCAATTTGAAGAAAAAGAAAGAAAAATACTCTCACAACTACTCATGTGTAAGTAACCAAGTTTGCAGTGCATCAGCAGTCAAAAAAAAAAAAAGTTGCTTTAAAGCATTTTGTAGGGTCTGTGCAGTACGATGAAAACATTCAGTGCAACACCCCAGTTTGTATTTTAGAACCGTAACTGGCCAAACAACCCTGGCCCAGACCCAGAAGCAGCTGAGTGGCTCATCGGGCTCAGTCCTCTGCAATTCCAGGCAACCATGCAAGAGACAGTGAGTGTGAACGTCCCCACGCTGCCGGTCATTGCCAGGCACCACAGCCCCTCACAGCAACCTGCCCTCCCTTTTTTAAAGAGCACGAGCTGCTGCAGGAACAGAGCAGGCAGGGACCGGGGGCATCGCCACCATCCCGATGCTTCCACAGCAAGGAAGGGGTTGGGTTACATTCCCCCATTACAGTAGGAGAGGGGATTTTTTTTTCTCATAGACGAGAAGAAAACAGAACTCCTGCAAATCTGAGGCAAAAGGGATGCAATGGCAAGTGATGAATACTCAATGTTATAAAGACCTTTATGCTTAAAAATTCTTGCATGCCCCTGGAATTACCATTTTAGTCATTTTATGTTCAAGGATGATAACCCTTATTACTTGTTGCCAGTTCATTATGGAAAGCTGGGAGAGAATCATAAAATTTGTACATAAACAAAAAAAGCCCAGAGAATTTCTTCATGAAGAGCTAATGGTGTAGAAGGGCTTTAACCACAGAAGGTTTTAAACATTCTTACACAGCTTCCCAGGGCTGAAAGCAATTTCGTGTTTGAAGGCTGACTGTCCTCTCTTCGCAGGGGTCCAAGTGGCCATTTCTAGGCTCAGGGATTATGAAACACCTGAACTTCAGCTGACACAGTTTCAAGGCTTTGACATTTCCTGTCCTTGTGCAATTGTGGTAAAGACGAAAAGTCTTCTGAGTCAGACTGTCAGTTAAATAAATAACAAGACGGCTGAAACCAAACATACAAGGCCTCTCATCAGTTAAATCCTGGATTAAACTGGATTTAGAAACAACATGGATGCTAGCTGATTACAAATACAGTTTATTACAGACGCCACATTTTTATTAAAAACATACATCCTTGTATGTTGATAACCTATAAAAAACATGAATAAAATCTGTTCAGAAGAACACTTATTGACTTAATACCCAGAATACAAATTAGCTTCAAGGATTAACTTTTCCTTTTATATAGCACTTAACTTTGAAGAATATAATTTATGCTAACCATCCTTTGCAGATTATCTTGCATTTAAACCTGCTCTGGGATAAGAGGTAGGGGCTTTGGAATTCTTGGTATGAAATGCAAAGCTAATGCCTTGTGATGAAAAGAACAGTCCAAACATACTCTGCAAAAGCATCTTTTTGATTTAAGCAGAAGAAATAGCTGTATTTGCACGCTAGCAACTAATCTATTACTATATCCGCTCTGCACAGATACTTAGCTAAGTAAAAGCAGCAGAGAGGAATCTATAATAAAAAAAAATAGTGAAAACGCCTGTACATGTTTCTAGCAGCACAAAGGTATGCACTTACTCAGCAAGAGGGGCCCAACCATACTGCAAACAAACCAACTCCCCCCAAACCTTCTTTGTGCTCTCAGAAAACAAGTAGAAATAATTTCATAAACCTATTATTCACAGCACCAACCTCTAGCAAATATTTATTTTAAATAAGGCATTTCCCCAGCTCGGCACAACCATGGCTGTCCCATCCCCTGCAGGTACTGCAGCTGCCTGGCTGCCTGCACCAGGTGTTCTTTCCTGGACACAACCCGCCCTGCTCTTGCTAACCAGCAGCGCTTTCGCAGACAGACTGTTTCTACCTTTTCATCGTATTTTTCCTGCCCTGCTGGCACCTGAGTGGTAGCTGCCTGTCTAATCAAGGATTTACGCTGGGCAAGCATATTGAGAGAGACAGACAAGGCAGAAATTCAAGGGGAAAAAGATGAATCGCTCCAAAACTGTATTTTCTGGGCAGGACAGCACCGGGCCAGGTGCCATCGCACTGAGACAGGGCTCTGCTATTCCAGAAAAAAAACCTGATGCCCTTGAACTCTTGAGCCTAAAACTCCTTTTTAGTGAGGTTGCCTCACCAAAGGGCTCTTGCTTGACTACCTGTTTGGGGGTTTCTCCTTGTGGAAGGCAAAACGCTGCACACTCTCTTTCCTTTATGGTCCCCCAGTAAAGGCTCGTAACCTCTGTGCGTGTTCCTCGGCCATCATCTGAAAAGGTGACATATATCTTGCATCACACATTTCACCTTTTTCTTTTCTTTTTTTTTTTTAAAGTGCTGAATTTAATAATATCTACAGTTCTGACAACTTTTAAAAAAGCTTTGGCTACAGAGCCTGCAACTGGTGTGTGTGAGCATACATATGTATACTTTTTGTGTATATCTATATATACATATACGTGTGCGTGTGTCAGAGATCATACACCTGCTATAGGCATGTAGCCAAGGCAGTACACACGGGTCTCCTGCTGTTCCTTAGGAATACCGAGAATTATTTGCATCAGCGATGAGCCCAGCATCATGGAACAGAAACCTGACCCCGGACCCAGGTACCCATGAGCTGTAAGAACGAAGCCAAAGCAAATACCAGAACTGCGACTGGCCCTGCTAGTTGCTTCTAAAAAAACTTTGCAGCTGCCCAACAGAGGCTGTGTAACCTTGGCAGCGATGACAGCAGTGCCGGGTACTGTACCCAAAATGAAGATGACATTGAACGTGACCCATATATTGTATCCTCGAGAGTTAAACACCATTGCTTCATCTCCCTCGAATGATTTACTGGACTCTGCAAACCGCTGGAGATAAATCTCCTATTCTGCCCCTTTAGCTAGCAGGAGCAGAGGCAATCTTCAGGGATCTCGCACCACCACCTTTACCAGGACACCAGGAGAAGCGCCACATTCACAAACCAACCACCAGCTCTTCCTCCAACTGCACCTACGGCCCCTGGGGCTCCAGCCCTGCAGCCAAACATCCTTCACAGCTCCAGTGCTGAGGAGGGTTCCTTACCTCCACACCGTCTGCGCTGCAGGATAAAAGGAACAGTGAGAGATGAAAACTGTCCAGAACATTACAGCTTCTACTCATCTACTCTTTCTCACCACGTTGCTACGTTGCTTTGCAGCCACAGACCTGGAACTGTTGTTACAGTACTTAACTCATATGAGATACACTTTTTTTTTCCTTTTTTGAATTGAAGCAGCCTGTGAAGAGAGCATGCAGGGGGGATTGTGACTGCTCTGTTTTCTATTCTTTCTGTAAAATAGTCAAAGAGAGATAAAGCAAGAATTCAATGCAATGCTTAACTCTAAATAAACATTTTGCCTGTGTTTAGCCAGCAATGAAAGTAAGTGCATACAGAAATTTAAAAAATCCAGAAAGTAATGGAACATAGCCCAGTCCTACAAAAACATTGTTGAATTTGGAGCAAATACCATGCAGAATTTTACCACAGTGCAATGCAGATATTTATTAGCTCTGTGGCTGTTCATAAATCTTGGAGACAGGGATTGACTGGGCATGTTTCTAAAAAAAAAAAAAAAAGTATTGTATTTATTTTTTTAAACACCTGAAGCAAACCAAGATAGCATCTTTAAAAATATTTTACAATGACAAATCATTCCATTAAAATACTTGCCAATACAGGCTTTGCTTATAATCGATCATCAAAAGGTATTTGCAGAACGTAATGAGAAAAGCAGCAAGTTCATTTCTAGTCTGTTCAGGTTTCCCGATCTCGCTCATCGGTGACGTTTCCAACCGTTACCCGTTTTCCTGTACAGCAGTAAACAGCATGACTCACCTCTTTATCTTCTCCTCTTCCTCCCAGAGGGGGAGCTGCGTGGCAGGCATTGTTTTGGCCATTTCATATACATTGGCTTTGCTGCTGTGTTTTTGTGCTTAGGAAGGCCAAGACACGCATCTCATCTCGCAGGTGGAACTGGAGGCGGAGGGTGTTGTATTTAAACTCCTGGGAGTGCCTTTTGCGTTCTGGGGCTGACCTTTCGGAAAGCCGTGTTTTGTACAGAGGAACTCTACTGGATGCTTCTGTTGGGCCAGAGCCGTGAAGCTGTGAGAGCTGCCATCCCCGGATCTTTTAGTAGGCTTGGACCCAGGCCAACTATAAATATGAAGGCTCTCAACTTAATATAGAATTTAATGCCAAAACAGTGTGAAATGGGAGGAAATGCTTCATATGATCCTGTCCTAATGCTGCCGTATTTTATAAGAAGCAAAGTTCCCTAAGGAAAGTTTGGAATGCTGTGTTGCTGCAGTGTAAACAACCTGGGGCGAGACACAGCCCGAATGGGACAGTCTGTAAGCTAAGCGCCCATGACAGAGCGCCTGTCCATCGCAACAGACCTGCACAGCTGGAACAAATCAAAGTGTGTTCCTATGCTGCTGGGTTAGCTGAGCAATCACAAATGGGTGTTTCCAAACAATAGTAGTTGTATCGTGGTCGTGACTTCATCAAAATCTCTTCTGATCATCCAGGAAACCTGTGAGCAGGTTCAGCTTCAGCCTGTTCCTCATCCAGCAGGTTTCCTCACCAGTGTTTACAGGAGCTGGGGTTTGGTGTAGTTCCACCTCGTTAGACCTCAGTGGAAGCTCCTGGCTTTTCAGCCCATATCCTCCCTTCAGTTTAACGAGAGACCGCACCTACATGGATTCCACATGGATCACATCTAATGACAACAGTGACGCTCATTTTACTGCTTCTGCCTTCCTGGCCTTTCCGTCAGATGACAGGGTGATATCACACAGGGCACCGTGGCAATGGCTGCAGACATACTGAGGAAACCGAGTATGAATTTCTGACCCTCCTCAGCTACTGGCAGGAAACCATTTATCAGTGCTACTAAAAAAAATACTTAGAGAAATATAGTTTGTAAGTTTTATGATAAAGGTCCTACCAAGTGCAGAAAACTATTTTCTGCTACACGAGTTACTAGTTTGCCTTTGGTTAACTTCTCTGGCTTTGCTGAGGACCGAGAAGAGTTGAGAGCAGCAGCTGTTGCCTAAAGCTAGGACACAGCGTGGGTTTCTCTAATATTAGTCAGACAACGCAATGTTTGGAAGCAGAAGGAAGGGCTCCTTCTGCAACTGAGGAGTTGACTATATCCATCTGAAGTAGCACTTACATCTCCTGAATCTTAGGCCATGCTGAAAACTCCTGATTTGCGATTCCATTAGAGCATCTGCTGTTTTCTGGTAGGGGAATACACTGAATGCTGAGAGAACTTGCACCACTTGTGCTTTCCCTAATTCATCGTACTTGGGACTCCAGAGTGATGAAGCAATGTACCATTCTGGAGAGTTGCAGAATGCAGCAGCTTCAGGAGAAGCAATGGAAAAACAATTCCAGCGTAGACCTTCCAGCCCAGACTGGCAGCATGGAGTTTTTGATCTCTAGCCACAGAAGAGGATCAAAATGAAGTACACTGATGAACACAGAGTAATGGTGGGCAATGCAAAATGTAACACACTGAACAACATACACAGTGACAATGTACCAGACCTCCCATTCATCACCCTGTAGAAAGAAAGGTGTTACCCTCCTTTAGTGAGTTCAGAGTATTACCATCTGTAAATCTTTGTTGTTGCATCATGAAAGTGAGTGTTTCCTGCTGATTGGGGGCTAAAAAGTCAGCGTGCAAGCACAGACTACAAAGTCCTCAGCTGAAGCTGGAGATTGGGTCCATGATCTGACTGGTGTTCATGCTCGACCAAAGATGACTACGATCATCTAGGATTTGCATCACTGCAGAGAATCAGGGAAGTTGGCTGCATATTGCACAGTGTGTTCTTTGTGCAATGTATCTAAGATCAGGCAAAATTCGGTTGTGGGTGATCTTTCAAAGGGTGTTTCTGTGGCCTTGAGAAATCAATCTACAGTCGGAAGGATTGTTCAGTTTCTGCAAAGTACAATTTATGCTAATTGTCATGGCATTGCTTGCTTAAAAGATGCTAAGACTGCCAAAATATTTGAAAAGGACACAACTGGAAGAAGAGGCGTTATATGCATGAAATAGAACAAGAAACTTTTTTATTCTATACAAAGAATGACTGAATTTTTACACTCAGGTTTTGATGTGCAGTATGTAAATAGCATAACTGTTTATATTGAATTTTATCTGAATTGAGAAATTTATCTGAACTGAATTTATCCAAGAAAGTAACGTTAAAAAAAATGCATTCTTCATCTAAAATTTTAACTTGGGAAGCCTTTTATAAAGGGTGTCTATTTTTAAGACAATGCAAATTCTCCATGTTGAGGAACAGGTGGTTCTGTCTCCTTGCATATTAATTTGCAATTATTATAAAACAATGGAGGAGGTAAAAGCAGAACTATAAACTCAATTTTCTCTTCTACTGGGAACAATCACCTTAGAAAGAATATTCACTGTGAGGTACATAGATAGGAATCTTCCTGACAAACATCTCCATTGGAGAAAAAGGGCTGTCAGAAGACGTGCCATCTCCACGTATCAGAATGAGTCACGGGGAAGAAGCTGTTTCAAAAGGGAGGTAGAAGTGTGCCCCAAAAAACCACAGGCATACAAACATGGAGCTAGCCTGGAGAACAGTAAACACAAGTCAAATCTGTGTTACGTCTGACTTCACCAGTTTTGCAGAAAAGCAGCAATTGTATGGCAGACAGCACTGGAGAGCAGAGCTAGCGCTCTGCTCTGTTCTCAAAGCCCCTTACACAGAAATTTCCCCAAAAGATCAATAAAGAGCAAAAAGATAAAGTGCTCTCATTTGTGAAAAGCAGAGCACTGTGCTGAGACAGCCTGCCCCAACCCCAGCTTCTGAGCACAGGAAACACGGCCATACGATCTCTTTAAACATGGACACCTCAAGTTAGGCAAACCGAAGAACAATTGTTTCAAGAAGGAACTGACTATCACAGTAACCCTGTACTTCTGAGCAGCCAGAACAATATTGCTGTTCCTTAAGTGACCTTCAAGGGCTTGTGCTTTAAATAAGATATAAACTTCAAATCATGTTTGTTCTGATGAAAAAATGTTTCCTAAGGTCTTCCCTTAGTGAAGGGAAGTGATGCAGTTTTACACTGTCACCATCTTTCCCCCCTGCCAAATCCTTTGTCAGTCATTCAGCTGCTACAGGCAGCAGACTTGACATGAAGACCAAATTAAAGAAAAAGTCAAGATACTTGTAAAAGGGAGATTTTTTTTTTCACCAGCAAGTTTCTTATAGCAGCAAAAATATGAGTAGTAAGAGATGGTAGAGAAAAGCTTTCCACACACAACTGGAAATGCCCAGGATCCAGAGCTCCTCCCTGCTGTGTTTCTTGTGCACTGAGATTTTCTTACTCCATTTCAACTAAGTAGGTACTTGGAAGAAGCGATGCTTCCTTCTCAACTGCTAGCAGTATGAGTTCAAACAAACATTTACAGCTAACTGAGATTAAATCCATGACTTTTTAAAGTTTTGTTGCTTGGTTTCTTTCGGTTGTTGCCCTTTATGTTGTAGCTTGCTCAGTAAATGTTGCAAATGCAAGAAAAAAAGGCACACATGATTGAAGAATGAATTGCACAGATGTAAGTATTCAAAAAGCCACTGTTGGAAAAACAATATTTTTCAGAGTTATGGTTGGTTTGAGAGGTTTCTTTGCCATGTTATTACACTAGATTAATGTTTTATGCATCACCTTTAAAATTTTAAATGATTTGGTTTCTCACTGACTTGAAAGAAAAGGAAAAATAATTCTAAAGTGTCAGTAATTTTCTGTGCCAAAGTTTGCAACAAACAGGACATCAAAGAAGAAAAAGTTACGACACTGCCGAGGCTCCAGAGTGCATTCCATTTTCTGGGGCGGATTTGGCTTGGTGCAGGGCAGCTTGAATTCTGAAATGTGTTCTTGTTTCCATGGAGTAATTCTTGTAGTTTTGTCTAAAACAAAAGCAGATCCACTCTGATGAATATATATTTCTTAAACATTTTCAAGTTATCTTTATATTATTGTTCTAAGCCAAACAACTGCAGACAGCAAAAAAGCCTTTCTTCACAAGCTCCTTTGTTGCCTACTCTAAAATACAAGGCATGTGCTCCTAGCCAAACAATGCAGCTCTTTGTTCTTTATTTGTAGTTCCACTGTCTGGCAATTACCAGAGTAATATAGCTTAATAAGAAATGGAATCTGTTCCACTCCATCAAAATATTGAGTCCATATTCAATATCCATAGCATTCACTTAGTTTACATTCAGAAATAAGATTCCCCCCCCCCCCCCAAATATGACTGACAAATTCAAATACAAACTTTTCCCCCTCCTCATTTTAATAAGATGGACTGATCTTAATTCAGCAGACTCACTTCAAGGAAGCAGAGAAAAGGAGGAGGGGAAAAAAAAGGAAAAAGAAGGAGAGAAGCTGTCCTAACCTAGAAGAGGGAAACACCCCTTCTCCATCCTATGGCTGTCAAAGATATGTACTGTGTGTAGGAAATAAGGCCAATCAAATCTGCTGCCCTGGAAGCCTGGAAAGAGAAAGTGGGCACACACCAGAGTCCCTACCAGCTTTCAAGGAACAATTCACCAGCTCAGGGAAAGACTGGCAGGACTTTCCCCACAGATATCTAGTGGCTGACTCAGTAGTGTCACCTGCCTATAGTCTCCAAGAGCTATGTCATGCTCTAAAGAGTTACAGAAACATTAAAAGAATCTGTATTTTTATGGAGAGGCTTATGCAAAAAAGAGAAAATTTGCCCCTAGGATTGCACAGAAAGTGCAGATTCTACTTAATAGGAATTAACATGGCAGCTCTTGCAGGGTGGGTCCAGAATCCAGATACCAAAGAGGATTTTCCTTTAGAAGATATTTGTCATCTTTACAGAAACATAATGTTAAGTACTAACCAGTCTATATACCTTAAAGGCATTTCAGTTCAAAATCCATAATTCAAATCAAGCAGGGAAGCACGGTATCTGTCCTTACGGCAGTCTCTCTGTGAAAGCGAGGAACTCCACAGCCATCCTACACCAGCTTATAATTTTATGTATGCAGCACCCAAG
Source organism: Syrrhaptes paradoxus (assembly GCA_013400615.1). Classification (NCBI taxonomy): domain Eukaryota; kingdom Metazoa; phylum Chordata; class Aves; order Pterocliformes; family Pteroclidae; genus Syrrhaptes; species Syrrhaptes paradoxus. Next base: position 18,669 of record VZTO01014176.1, read on the forward strand.
AGGCTGACTGAGAAAAGGAGGTGACTGGGTCCTGCTGTATGCTCATCTGAAGCTCTCTGAGGTATTTTACTTTAAATTAAGTAGATTTTTGTCATGCAGATATTGTATTTCTCATCAGTAGGCTGATATTCCTGCTTGTAGCTTACGGTAATACAAATAGAAATAGAAATATTTCCACGCATGACCAAGCCAAACCTGTTTATCATCTCATTCCACTTTTTCTCCCAGAGCTGAAACATTCAAGCCAGCAGCAGCATGTGGATTTAGGTCAAGCAAATCAAGCGTCATGCACAAGCCAAGTGCTCGTCTGCACTCCTGCCAATGGCAAACCTAATTCTGCAGCCCAGAAACGCACCACAGACAACGCGTTCTCCCTCTAGTGTCTGCAAAGACATTCTGAATTTTTAGCTGAAAGCTCACAAGCCCTGAGCATTTTAATGCAGTAACAGCTACAGGTGCAGATGTAAGGACTATGCTTTATTTTTTTTATGACTGACTGAAACAAAAGAGGGTTTTGTGGTGTGGTGGTGGTGGTTTTTTTTTTTTTTTTTTTGCATATCATTACAGTTTCTGTTACTTCTTTGAGCATAGCAAGTCTGAGTATCAGCTTTCCATATACTGGGTAACAACAAATTTTTAAGAGCTGCTGTCTGCTCGTGTTCTTTAAAGCAAACACCTTCCCTTGAGGGGGATTGCGACCTGAGCCACACAGAGCTGTCAGGGGAAAGGTGCCACGGCTGAGCAGCAAGCAACACAAGTACCAGACAGAACAAGAAGCTCTGAATCATTAATTTCTACATCTCTTCTTAAGAGAGACTTGAGCAAAGGAAATGAGGACAGGAGAGCTGCTGTGCTTTGAAGAATGCGTAACCAATTGAAACACTTTCCATTACATTTTGATAATGCAATTTTTGCTCTTCTTAGTATCTTCCATGAGTCTACAACCAAGCTCACAAGCACAGCAGATTAAGAATTGCAACATTTTAATTTTTGTGTTGACAGGCTTTTGGCATAATCTTCCGTAGCCTGATTCAACACTTTGTCTTGCATAGTGGACTGACTTGGACTAAAGCTCAACACAAAAACTCTTTGAAACTTGGGGCCAGACATCAGTTTTGTAGCTGCTGACACGTGCGGCAGTGACTGGCGTAACTCTCTGTGCTTAGAAAGATGCAAACATCTGGACTCATTCAGGATGCAGGCAGAGGTGAACTACCCTGCTGCAGGATGCTCAAAGAGGGAGAAGGTTGTTTGGTTTGGATTCCCTCTCCTCCCTGCCTCCCCAAGAAACTTTGGCTCAGCAGAGTAAAAGCTGACAGGCAAAAACCATATTTTGTGAATTTTGTAATAAAGAACATACATGATCAAGTCCAACTATTCCTGATAAACCTACTCTGCTACAAAGATAAATCACACAAAATAGTAAAAACAGGTGTTTCAGTTGCCTTTCAGATGAAGATGAAACAATACAGAGATACTAAATNATATAATACATCTCTTAAGAGTAAGTAAATAGACTACAAAGATTATCACATTTTGTTACACATGGATTATTTCTAATGGAAGCCTTTGACACTCACATTAACATCTTTAAAATTTTTTTGCTCTCATCAGAATGGAGGGGAAAGTCACAGACTGAACCACCAGATGATGTCTACCACTAGAAAGGTCCAAACCAAAACTAGTGCATGCATGCTTCCATTGGAAAAAATTAAACATTAAGTTTCCATTATATTAATGAAATGCTTCTGCTTCCCAATAACCTGTAAAATACCATATTGACCCATCAGACATCAGCACAGGGCTTTTCACTTGCTTACTTTGCTCTTTCCAGTAGTTTTATTGCAGCTTCTCTTCTGTCCTGGTCTAGATACAGTATCGCCAGCTCCAGCAAGGCATTTGGAATTAGATAATGGTCATATTTTATCTTCTTTTCACTGCATTGGAAAAGAAATAGCTTCAAGATCTTGCAGCGTTATAAGTTTCCTTCATTTAACAGTTCTAAACACGAATAAATAGGAGATTAGCTAAGATCAGAAGGAGCAATCAATCCCTATTACAACACTTGTCATGTTCTCTATCCAACACTACCTTCCAGGTTATTAAATGTGTATTTTGTGTAACTATCCTGAACAGTATGTTATTTCTCAGGATCACAACATATTGCTTTTATTATCAGGAAAACATTAGAAAAGATGACAACATTAGGAGCTCTATCCATGTGAACTGACAAAAAGAGATGCCCTTCACTGCATGATGTCTAGAAGTTACAAGCATAATCGTGCTGCCATCTGTTCTCTGCAGACTGCGTTTGGCTTTCTGGGTACAGCTTCTTCACAACTGGTAAAAGGAAGAGGGGGAAAAAAGGGAAGTGGTATTTTATGCATGTACAATCCCCAAAAAGGAGCAATATCTCAGTGAAAAGCGCAGATTTGCAATTCTTCTGTACATGGTTAACAATGCCGGCAATAAAAATTGCAATTCCTTGATATCAAAGCAACTGAAATAAATACTAAAGATACTAGAGTCCTCTCCCTTCTATTTATATCACAGTTGCATCTCCTCTTACTTAAAATGAATAGTTACTGAGAAATTCAGGAGTCTTCCTGTATGCCAGGTATGAAAACTTACTTTAAATAGATGTAATTAAAATGGTCTTCTGCTTCTGAGATCTTGCCCAAATGCTTGAGGCATAAACCCTTTAACAGCTTTACCACGCACTGGTCATCTGCTAGTAATTCTGTAGCTGCAAGATGAAGTCAATAGCACATTTTAGAAAACTCTAGAGCAGCAGAGACTTTTACACAGGGAGGTGTGAGCACAACCCATTTACTGGAACACAGGACAGAAGGAATTAACTGGTCAACTTAGTTCATTTAATGCAGAGACAACCACACATCAACTTTTTCACAAATTGATCGAATTTTGTCTAAAAATTTTTGGGCTGTTCCTTCCCTCCTACTCCCACTGAAAGGCTATTCCACAATCTTACTGTTCTGACACCTCAATTTAAATTTAAAGTGTCCACTTTGGAAATACTGAGGTCCAATTTAAGATCTCTTAACCTTTTGCTGCTACTGCCCTCTAGTATGTCTAGCTCTTCATCCTTGACTTCTACTCACATGATCTATTAGTAGGTAAGTGTTTTATCCACTCTATCCAAGTGTTCTCCACCTTTGTCTTGCTAAACAAAGATATGCTAAATGTTGACACCAGCACCTCATGTCCCCTCATCTTACCACACCTTCTATTCACCTCTTTTGAGTTTATGCTTCAACTGGAGTCACTTCTATTGCTAAGTCCCACAGAGGCCCCTACGTATGTTTTTCACCAAAAAAATCCCAGAGAAGATGCCTGAAGACTATGCAGCAAATCAACTCAAAACTTCCCTGGATTGTAGAAGCAAACATTTAGGGACCTACACTAGACACAAATATAGAACTATAGCATCATAGAACGGGTAATACTTCCAATTGTTGGTGTGTTTAAAATATAACCCACTTTTTGATTACATGTCCTCATGGTGTTTTATAAACACAAATTCTATATAAATTATAAGCACAGCTTCTACAAATCCCTGAAAAAAGCCAGTCTTATCCACAAATTACCAACTAAGAAAAAAAGGGAAGAGAGGAATAATTCACTTATTCAAAAGAATGTAGCAAGATTGGTGACAAAGGAAGTGAAAGGGTCAAAAGCCTTCTTCCAAGATGTCACCTCCACTGAAAATATTCTTCTATTCTCTTTGACAATCAACTAAAAAGCAGACAGCTTTAGGCAGTCTTTCAGGCAACTCTTTCAAATCTTGCATAACACAATGTGCACAGGAAGACCAAGGTCCTAGAAAAGACTGCAATGCAGATCAGTTGTGCTCCCGTAGGAGTAGGGAAAGATAGGCAAGAAATAAACATAAATTGAACTCTCTCATGGATGGCTAATTAACAGACTGACACAAGATGTGGTGGCAGAGCCTGTTCCCATTCAGTACTGTCCCCTACCTTATGCTCATTCATAGTGCAAAAGAAACCCACCCCCGGTGTCCCAGCTTTCTCTAGCATACTGTTGACACAAAAATACCATTCATCCCAAGGTCATGTCATAAACTGACAACACTTTTAAAACAGAAGACTTGTGTCCTTCTATTTATCCTTCAAAACGGAAATAAAGTATCTGCGGACAACAGAGCTTCATGATCCAAGGAATCAAGTCAATGCATATGCTGATTTTGATCTAACAAAATAACCAGTCCTTTAACACAAGTCATAAACTATTCCTAATACACATCTGTGGATTGAAAATTACTTGTTACTATTGTAAGTTATTGCTATATTAAAAAGGAAAGTTTATGTTTTCATTATCTATGTTCCTTCTATGATCAGATTCACTTTATTAATGAGTGTCTGTCTTTATTCATAGATTATATCTTTACCTATTGCACTGGAAAATACCTGCTTAAACTATATCGCTGATTACCTGAACTTCTTGCCAATGCTTCTTCTGCTTCAATTAAAGTCTCTAACATGCCTTCTGTTAGGTTGGGACATTTTCCAATTACAGCATAGCCATTCCAGATATACATCATTTCCTAGGGTCAGGGAGAAAGGACAGCATCATTAATTACAGCACTGGAGAAGTGCAGTTGTCAAATACTTTAGTTCATTCTCCGTAGGATGAAAAAGTTACAGATTCCTTAAATAAAAAGCCAGTGTGTCAAAACATATTTTCATTGCAACTGAAAACTTGTCACATTGGTTTTCAGAACAAATTAGCCCTGCAAGACAACTAAAGAGCCATTTACTACACACAACGCCAGGAGGATTGCTTGAGCAGAATGCAGACACAATCTCACTTACAGATCATGGTGAGTACCAACAAAACAGACAGACCTAAAACACTAGTGGCACATGGCTAACTGTCCCTTGATTAGGGTCACCTCTTGCTTTTCAGCTCTATCGCAGCCAGGGCTGTAATAACTAACTACAACATATTGCTTCTGCAGAAAAATAAGAAATCTCAGGACAGCAAAATAAAACAAAAAGAAAACCAAATCCTCTAACTTTAAGCCAAACTTCAAACAAACCAACAGAATTTCAGAGTCGAACTGTAAACCCCTTGAACTCCTCAGGTTTGTTTGATGTTTCCACAGAAAGTAACTTCTTTCTAATTCAACTGTTCTTAAATTTTATTAAAAGCTATTGGTTTGATTCCTAAATATTATTGGCGTTCTCTCTTAGCATGTACCACCAGACCAAGTGTTCCCATTGCTACCAGCAATCACAAAATTAAAGATGGAAATATTATACAGACTTACCACTGGTCCTCATGACAAGTTATGTATTCTATTTACTTATACGACCTAGACTGTGTTTGATAATTTAAAGCTTTTCCATAAAATTTCTGTATAGAATAACTGAGTTCTGGAACTATAGTACAAAAAACTGTCAGGCTAGAACAGATGAAACAGTATGTTAACCCCAGTCACTGTTGCTTTCACCATCTGGTCTCTATTGACTGGAAAACCTGTGCTGAACTTACTGTATTAGTGCAGATTTATTAACACAGTTTTGACACAGAATTACTCAGACTACATTTATACTAGGTTAAATCTCCGAGCTAAGGCTTCCTTGAGGACTCGCTCCTCTCAGCAAGTCCCTTCCCAATGAAAAATCCTGGAGATGAGATTCTGCACTCAACTGCACCTCCTCAGAACGCTTTTAACTGTTCGACTGCGGCATCTGCTGCCTCCGAAATGCAACTGCAGCAGAAGCAAAGGACACCGTGCCCGGCCACTCCAATGAGAGCCCTTGGTGCAGAAACCTGTTCTGCCAAAGTCCCATTAGAATAGCCCAGCCAAAACCCAAGTGTGCATGCTTCTTACTCTCTACAGCCTCTGTAACTCGAAAGGCAAATCAAAGTAACCTCATTATTTCTCTCATTTCAGTCTTATGACTTAGTGAAAAGTGAATACCCACGCTACGCTCTGACAACTCTATTTCTCCAAGAAGCGCTGTGTCACGTACCCAGCGGGTGGGCTGAGAAATGACTACTCACTGGTGTCTCCAAGAGGCTCTCCTTGTTCAGGCATTTTCTTAAAGAGTATTTACTAATTATCCATCTGTTTCTCAAACACAACAGCTCAAAGCACTGCAAATGTTAACACCACCGCATTTGGCAAACCTGTGGACTCAAAATCCTTTTATGCTCTTTTACGTGTTCTTTGTGGACAGATTTTTGTATGTGTACCACGAGCAAGGCAATGGCTGCCTTATGCAGCTATTCTCATCTGGCCCCAGGGAACTGGCCAGCATTACAGCCAAGAAAAAAAAATTTAAAAAATAAAATAAAATCAACAGTACACAAAGGCTTTCTGTAGTGGCTAAAGGATTTGGCTGTTTCATCCCAGCACCCATGAGTTGCTCCAGTTGCACCAAATTGCAAACATTCAGGGGCACATTAAACAGATGCTTACATGCAGTTCCCAATTCTTGCATTGTTTCCTTGATTTCCCCCCCCCCCCAACTTGTACCTTTAAAGTCTTCTTTCAATAGTCTCAGTAAATGACACATGACAGAAGAGACCTAGGGCAGAGTTCCTCAAAAGAGAATCAAAAGAAAGCTGTTAGGAGCATGCCAGTCTATAGCTGGAATAATGAGTTACACATGCAACACATTTACGTGTCACAAACAACTGGCTTAGCTCCCTGTGGCTGGTGCATGCCCCAGTTTTACAGCATTCCTCGCATTCATTTGGCTTTGCTTTGGGAACATTCCAGTCTCCTGCAGAAGTTTTACCTTAGAAACATAGAAAGATACTATTCGAATTATCTCATTTTTACTTCCATAAATTGAAAAAAAAAAGGTAAGAAGTGGGGGATATATTTCTAACTTACCAAAGGTGGAACAGGCAAAGGAATGGGGTTTGGAGAAAGATATCTTCGAGCTTTCCGAATTGCAAACTTTTCTGTAGGCAATGATTTCCCTGCAATTTTCAGTTTCAAACTGGGAACAATCCTGAAAGTTTAAAGGAAAATGTAAGGAATTTTTCCTCTGTGAACCTCTGGGAAAAAAACATTCAAACTTAAAAAAAAAAAAAAAAAAAAAGATCAAACCAAAGAGAACTTAAAAAAAAAAGGCTGTTACACACTGAGCTATTGCTGCCTCTGAGGAACCTGAGCAATACGTATTCACTAAAGCTGTCTTTATGCAGGGCACGTATATCTCTAGGCTTCCTCTTTAATCAAGCAGGAGGAAGAGGGACTCTTCCCCACCCAAAGAATAAATTAGATGATGCACCTGACTTATAAAGGGCCCATCTCTCTTCACAGACTAAGGAAGAAGCAAGCTAGCTTTTGTCAGTGTTTCTCCCATCCTCCCAAAGACCAAACTGCTTCACTTTGTAATGGATCCCAAATCCAGTGAAATCTGCTTGTAATGATTACATAAGATATGGAAAACCTGAAAAGTATCAATATATTGTAAGCACATAAAAAAGTGATCTTCAGATTGTATAGAAAAATTGTAAGAAACAAAGCAATCCATTTTCTTTGGTACAGCAAGGTTTAGGTGTTTTTGAGCTTAAACATTACAATCAGGTTAACTCACTGTATTAATAATGCACATATTCACTTGCACATTTACCCATGTCATATTCCTCTCAGAATCAAAACCTAAGAATCGAGTTGAACTATCTCCACTAAGGAGGCACAGATATTGCAGCATAAACCATTGAAGACTTTAATCTTTCACTTGCCATTGTGATTCAAAGAAATAACTGAAAAAGAATGTGAATATTACATGCAACAGCAGCAGCCACTGTATGGCTGATAGACCTAATATCCTGTGTCTAAAGTACTTCCAGGCCAGTACAAATCTGCTGTCTGAACTCAGGGTCCACTTCAGTCTAAGGCAATGTTTAATTCTGCAATTTCTTACCAACTCAATGCTATTTGTGCAGATCTTTCAAATCGCACAATGAATAGTTTTGCCTCTTCCCCCAACACTATGACATGAAAAGACAGGAAACTGTTGTAACGGGGAGTTAGCAAATTTTACCTAAATAATTCAACTTCATTGTCTCCAAAAGGACTGCAGTCATCTGGTCCAAACATACTGAGATAAGCAGCTTTCATGTAAATATAAGTAGCCTGCAAATGCAATCAAGAATATCTGTACAGAAAAATGAATTTATAGCATCACCATTATTGATACAAAGCACAAAACAGTGACAAAGAGGAAAAAGTTGCTGCTTTTGCTCACAGACATAATCTTACAAAATCTTAAGCAGGAGATAAGTATTTTAGAAAGTGAAGTAGAGAAATTTTTTTTAATCATGTGTGTCTTTGTTTACTTTGTATCAACATATAGTTTATGTTCACATTCCAAGAACAAATGTCATGTTTGTGTAAAGTGAACTTTTATTACTCTAAGGAATACATGCTAGGAAACTTATGAAAAGGTCATGCTCAGAGAAAAAAAAAAAAGCTGCTATATAGTCTATGTGTCCAATCACAGCTTGGTAGCACATCTCAAATATTAGGTTCTAGAGAACATCAAACAGTTTTTGAAGGATTTCATTATTTCAGATTACAGATTTCGCAGGGCATCCTGAGCAATCATACATTCAGCAACCAAGGAAAGCAAAGCAGCAGACACTGTTACAACTCTGGCAACAGAAGAGAATAACAGTTGGCTAGTTCTCGAGTACTGCTTTGGTAACTGTAGATTTGAGGAGTTTTCTGCAATACTTTAAGCTGTGATTATATATTTACACTGGAATCTAACAGTGCATATATGTGACCATCTTTCATTCAGCTCATGTAGTTACTAGTTTGCTACTATCACGTTGTACTAAAGATTACATATTAATAAGAAATATCTTCTCTGCTCCTCTAAGGCCCTGCCAATATAGTATAAAACTCTATCCAGAGTTTAAAAGGATACATGTTAATGTTAATCCTACAGCACTTCAGGATATTAAAGCCCTTAGCCAGGCAGCGCACCCCTGGCCGTGGGAGCTATTCAGAATAATGCACACGGCTGAACACGTTGCAGGAATCCTCGGGGGCACAGAAGGTCTGTAGTGCAGCTTTCACCCGCGTGGGAGCACTGAGAGACCTGCTCTCACCTGGCTGCTTGGACCTTATGTCAGTTTTTGTTCCACTTGGCCGATACATACAATGTGTACTAGAAAAATCAGACAGAGGTACCCTGCCTACACACATAGTTTAATCACATTAAGAAGAAATGAACCTCCAATCAACGACACAGGCACCCCGCCCCAGTCAGACTTAAGCCCTTCTGACAGATTTCCACAGGGCTTGGGGCAAGACAGAGGGGAAAAAAGCTACCAGGGTTCTAGATGGAAGAGCCTTTCTGTTTAACACATACAGGGCAAGGCACCTCTGGAGGCATCATCATGGCTAGCCTCACTCATCACTAAAAGAGCTTAAACCCATAATATAGTGAAAGAAAGGGCAACTTGTGCCATTAATTGCAATGTGTTGAAGACACCACCAGTCAACACGCAGCAGAACATATTTAACAAGCTGTTCTTCATCTGCAAGTCAAGCCCAAAAGACTTTTGTTTGCCCCCAGTTTGTTCAGGTTTCAATGTTTGCAATTCACATTGTTCTGCAAGAGCCACAGCCGACCAGGCTTTGTTTTACAATCTTCATCTTCAAAGCTACAAAAGCTTCAAAGTTACAAAAAGTCAGCTCAATCTGATTGAAAGTTAATAGATACCACAGGGCCTCCTGCCCTCCTGTTCTGCTAAACTTACCTTTGACCATGTGTTTTCTTTGCTTAGCAAGTCTGCATAGAAGAAAGCCATCTTCCACTGGCGCTTGTAGGTGAAGCACCACATCAGCTCCCAGTAACACATGTGATGAAACTGCTTCCAATATTGCTGAGCCTCACAACATTCTTCATACCTCTTCACCGCCTGAACACAGAGATTTCCAATCACTGCCTTAATCATGTGTAAATGCACATTCACCAGTGCTGTAACAGACACTGAGGGTCCATGGCTCCTGAAACTTCCAAATTATTAACAGGCTGTATTCCCCAAAATGACACCTATTGGCTTCACACAAGACTCGTGGCTCCACAGTCAGCCTGGTGTTAGTCAAGTTCACCCCTGCCACAGAGCTCCCCATTCCTGGAAGTTATATTAAGTTCTAAACACAGGCAAAAATTAATGTTTGCATCTAGAGAAATCAGGAAACTAAAGTCAAAGGGTAGATGCTTAGCTGCCATTTATTGCTGGAGTCCCAAATATTTCAAGGGAGCTACCGCACAGCAGACTAGCTGACACTTTCTCTCAGAGTGTTTTGGACACACATTCTTCACCTCCCTAGTTCTTTCAAGTCTTGTATGACTCTCCACTCAGACTGAAGGCAAAGGGTTACCACTGGACATTATTAAAGGCACAACTTGCTTCAGGATAGAAACAACAATGAGAAAACTGTATCATTAATACCGGCAGACTAGATTACGATCAGAAATTGAGACGGGTAGCAAATGAGCTGGTCAAACGAGCTAGTCAAAATAGTTTTCAAAATTCCTATTTGTAATTCATAAACTACAAATTACATATAGGACAACGCCCCAGGAAGCATCAGCCAAAAAGGAAACATTGCTCCTGGAAGAGTTTTTCTAAAGCTTTTGAAACTTACTTCCCCAAGAGCAAAAGGATTACTTACCGCATCAATATTACCCTTCAGTGTTTCTATCCTGCCTGCAAAAAACAGGAATATGGCTCCCTGTAATAAATAATAATAAAAATACAAGTATTCTATAACAGTTTTCAAGCTGACCATACAGTCTAAATCTTTGTTATTTGGCACAAAAACATTAAACTATCATACCAAACTAAATTATGATTCGTTTTACCTTTGGATAGCGAGCCAAGTAAGGTTTAAGTAGTCTTTCTGCCTCCTCAATATTTCCTTTTCCTGTCCCTAGAATGCATAAAAATGCAAGTGATAAAAATATTAAGAAAAAAAGACAAAAAAAAACCCCAAAACCAGGAATGCAGGTACTTATTAGCCATCCTCATCTGGCCAATATTTAAGTTCCTCCCTCTGATAAGTAGGCATGAATACAGGTTGGTGTTGCACTAAGCCAGCAAGCAGGGACCTGAACAACATTGTGCTTACTGACTTGAAAACTCACTTACGCGCAGACAAACACATTTTGTAGAGTGCTTTAGGGGGCGATTCTCCCCCTCTACTCTGCTCTTGTGAGACCCCACCTGCAGTGCTGCATCCAGGTCCGGGGCCCCAAACATAAGAAAGACATGTACCTGTTGGAACAGGTCCAGAGATGGGCCACAAAGACGATCAGAGGGCTGGAGCACCTCTCCTACAGGCTGAAAGAGTTGGGGTTGTTCAGCCTGGAGAAGAGAAGGCTCCAGGAAGACCTTATAGTGGCCTTCCAGTACTTAAAGGGGNACCATTCCATGATTCTATGATTCTTCTGTGTTAAACAAACCTTCATCCTTAAGATTAAGACACTCTCTTCAGTTATGATCACTGTTGTAAAATTACCCACAAATGAGTTATATTTAATCTGGTCATGAACAAACAATCCACCAACAAATAGGTGATGGAATCACCTTTTCCCCCTCTGTGTCCCACAAGAACTAACCAAATCCAAGAGTTATTATAAACAATCTTACCTAACACAAAGGTCATGAAAGTATGATAGCAAAGCAACAGCATGGTACACAGCACCGACCTAAAGCTGTATGACGACGCTCCTTCTTGAAGCTGCAGCAGACCATGCTCCTGTGCAAACAGAGGTGAGAAGGACAAAGTATTGGAAAAAGAACCAAAGCTGTGTTTTGCTTTTTTTGGTGTTTGTTAACGTCTGCAGTACTTTCTACAGATTGCTCACTCACCAAATACCCCAAATGCACTGGCATACGTTGTTTACGTAGGAGTCAAAGAGAAAAATAGACATATGAAGTTATCTAACAATTTTTCATGGAGTTACTGCTTAGCCTGGAAAACACTTGATGACAGAGCAGTAACTTGGGACGTGTTACATAGTTAATATAAGAGAATGTGAGACAACTTAACTACAGAGTTTTGAAATACAAGGCAAATAGCACATATCACAATTGTGCAATGTATCCACGACTGTTGTTATTCAACATAAGCAACTTAAAGGTATCAAGAAAAAAAAGAAAATCTGCAACTAGCAAGACAAAAGATGACAGGGCAAAAGATGTTTTAAAGTATACTAAGAAAAGAAGGAGCTTTGCAATGACGTTGGCCCACTAGCACCAGTGGAAAAATACGATGAAAAGAATATTATTAGTGGTCCCATTGGGAAGAATTAAAGCAGTCAAATATAACACTGTATTCATATTCAATGAGAATGATGGATAAGAAACTTTAAGGATTCAAGCTTTTGAGGCAACAGCATTTAGCAGCCCACTCTAGGACTGGTTCCATTACATCAACAGCAAGAATATAAATATTCAAACATATTAAACATGAGAGCTGCCTACTAGTAAATAAGCACAGTAAGATATCCACTGTGTGCTGGGGAAAATTCTGTTTAAAAGTTACACTATGACAGCAATAGAAAGCTACTGGAACATGATGTGTGTGCCTATAAGGACATCCTTTCAAACCAGCGACACTATAAATAGTGACCCTGAGGGATGTCTATCGGAGCCACTGCGGAAGGTATCAGAGAGAGCACTCTGAGCATGATCTCAACACAGATTTTCATCTTTTGTGTGTCCTTGCCGATGGAGGAGTGTTACACTACCTCGCCTTTACCACCTACTCTGTAAACTCTGAAACCTGTGATCATATTCTGATTTTCATCACACATGTACTTTTTCACTTAACTAGTGTGGTTAAGTGTTTTCACACAAATATAGTTATTTTGTGTTTTTAATAAAATCGTAATTTATTACATTAATTATTGTTATAGGGAAAAGCACCATTATCGCACCTATTTGCGATGATGTTATCATCTGTATGGACAAGGAATGCAACCCGCATCCACCCTGTGCGGGACTGCATCCTAGAAAGCAATAACTGTGGAGTAACTGGATTAAGAAAATTCATCAGAAGAGGGCTGCAAATCAGGCACACTTGCGCCTAGTGAGTAGTTACACAGGTATGGGAAGCTCACCAAGCAAGTTAGTTCACTCCATGGTATGTCCATAATCCTATTTTGTCCAGTACAGGTACTAAAGAATGCTTACTTTTCATTTTGTCACTTGAATAGCCCAAACTTTCTTTATTAAAGTGACGATATAATCAGTAGATATAGTCTGAAAAAAAGAAATCTGGAAGTAGTTGTTGCTGGTATTACAGTGCTTGCCTGTAGAAAAAGCTGCAACAAAGCTGCTTCTTCTCAAAAAAAAAGCTCTTGCAAACTGCTTCTGTTATGATGAGATGGAAAGCAGGATGATGAAGAGTGCTGCTGGGAAACATGTTTTGGATGCCACACTCTGTCAGCCAGCCCCCCTAGGCTGCCTCTGTGGCTGGTAGTGACAGAGATACTCCTCCAAGGAACAATTCAGCACAGAAGCCCAGGTCAAACATTATGAATCACCTTTCCAAGCACCTACTCCTTTTCCACAGGGAGCCTATGGAGATTAGCCAGCAAACCTCATCAGCTAAGTGAGGCGTCATAAGTTGTACAGTAACCGCATGGGATCCTCACTGGGGATCAAACAGAGGAACCCAATCACACCAGCTACTACTTGAGCCTAAGGAGGAACTCTGTAAACAAACTACACCCACTGGTGCCAGTCATGGAGTGTATTATATTTAATCATTAGGACACACCTTCTGACCATAAATAACCCATAAATATCTCGTACACCTACGCCACAGGTGATATGAGTAATCCCCGAACACCAGGAATGAGCTTCCAAACAAAGTATTACAGGCCATACTGCTACAAAATAAAACAGATGTCAAGGCAGTAAGTGTTCGTAATTTCTCCAAAATACTTACATTATATAACACATTTAGTTTCACACAAAATGTAAGTTACTCTGAAGGGCATAAGGTATAACGCTGAGCAAGGAGCAATGACACTTCTTAGAGACAAAAGTGATCCCATACTATAACTCACCTTTCTGTGGAAATTGCTCATAACATGCCACAATCTCAATTCCTAAGACTGTCACTACATTGTATTAGATCAGCATCTCATTGATTTAATCCTTGTCCCAAGACATCCATCCAATGCTCTGTCATTCAGGACTCCCCAGATGAGCAGTGGGGATTCCCACAGTGAACACCAGGCGAACAAGGACAGTGCTCAAAACCATTATCAGATAATATTGAGACTTCTTCACACTTACTTCAGCTGTCACAGACTAAAATCCATCTACTTTCCTGAAGCAAAAGCTCTTGAATGATACTTTTAAATCACTCTTTTAATTAGGGATCTTGACAATGAAAGCAAAGCAAGGTGATCATTCACGTTCCATGACCTGATTACACTAGTGCAGGCTTAACAAGGAGGATGGATACTATGAACAGCTTTTACAAAGAACTAATTAAACTGGCAGACAGGGCATTTGAATGTATGCTATGAAATAATTTTAGATTGAACTTTCATTTAAAATTTACAGAAGAGACCAAAATGCAATTCAAAAAGATGCTTAGTGGGAAACCAGAATCCAATTTACTACAAACCGACACATCAAAAATATTCTTCAGCTCAGCTGCTTTGAGGAAAATGCCCTCCCACATCAAAAAGTATGATTTGAAAGAAATTGGTTCCATCTGACAGTTTTCCTGCCTTCCCCTGAAATCATGCTGTTATCTGACCCCCTGAGAAATTGTACTGAACATAAGGTGGGCTCACATCAAACCTTCCCACAGTTTATCAGCACAGTATCTGTAATTGTCTATAAAATAAGAACAAGAGTAAATATTAGCCTGAAACCTGGCAGAGGAGTAGGTAAGAATGGTTCAATGGTGATATGGGAGATAGTGCAAGGACTCTCTGATCTCACATCAGAAGTTAGTTATCATCAAACACAGAGAGTCCAGATGGGACACATACTCCACCTATTGCCCACCACAGTGAGGAAGGCACGGCTCCCCAGCACAGCGTACCTGATGGCGTGTGATACATACCTCTGCCCACAAAAAATTTCTCACGAAATTGGGCAAAACTGCTTTGAACCTTTGAACCCAAATGCTGGACCTATGCCATTAAACACAAACAAGTCTGTGTTTTGACTAATGACGCAGGAGAGAGGAGTCTGAACAGTGAAAAGGGCACAACTGGCACATCTTGGACTGAAAGGGAACAAATGTGGCTTCAGGCTACTTTTATACTTTCTTGATGTTATCCTGCCTACCATTTTGAGGCTCCAGACTGCTGTTAAGTTGATCATGTTGTCCACAGTGCCTACAAATGGCTTAGGAAGTAACGATGCTTTGGGTATGTCCTCATTTACTATCAGACATGACATGTCCGAGACAAGAAGAGTCCCTAGAGGCAAATTTGCTGGCTTCAAGGCAGATTAGTATTGTGGAAGATATCGCAATGCAATTTGTTATCCAGTTTTAATAAACACACGACCCGCACCAAAAGCAAGCTCTCCTCCAGTGCACTGCAGCTCTCTCAGGTAAACTGTAAACAGCTCAAGGCACTAACCATGGCTCTTTCATCTTTTGCACAACCTGATGCTCACGATCACCATTTAATGGAAAAGACTGCGAGATCAAACACGGATATATTCAAAAGTCCTTTCTTTTGGATGGGGAGCAGCACACATCACACAAACTTCCCCTCTCCTCCTCTGTCACTGTTTCTTTCACCTTCTGAATTCTTGTCTGTACTGCAGGGCAAGCTCTGAGAAAAACCACCACTGGAAAGGATGGCAAAAGCAACTGCAATTTTGCTTTTAGCTTTTGAGCATCTGGCTCACAAATATTAAATGCAGAAAGACTTTTTCAGTATGTTAAAATAAATTATCATCAATGAACCTTGATCAACATGTTTAAAATACTTTTTAAAATGGTGAGCACTTACTCGGTTTTTGCTTAAATTTATGGTAATCTAGGTCATGCTTCAGTGAGTTATTAAAAAACTGGAACAGGAGCTGACTCATCAACGCAAATATCAGCCCACACATAGCCATAGAAGAAATCCCAGGGCCAAAAGAAAACAACTGAAATTCAATTAGAAGGACAACTTCCACCTGCAGTAATAAGATGAATGTTCAGCAAAGTATTCTCAGAACTCTGCTGGTACGTGAACTGCTCTTACATTTCTAAGATAATATTTTCCTTTAGATACTCTTTGTTTTCATAACTGGCAGGTAAAACTATTTGATTTTTGTCTCTACTGCTTGTGAAACAGCTCCTGGTCAGCTCCTGGAAATTTTCAAGTTCTAATCCATGCTCTGCCAAAAGCTCCTTGCTTTTAAACAAGATATTTTATTTTCAGATCTAACATCCTTCCTGTAAACTAATAAAATGGTGATGACACTAATCCACCTGTCATGAAAGGTTGCAGCTCTGATTAAGGAAACATCTCCTTGAAACTTGTTTTGTATATAGAAAGCATTACAAAAGAGTTAAGTTTCAACTTGTTTTTACAGCTTTTGTTGTGTTTGCAGGACATCAAACATTTACCTTACCCAGCATTTATGAAATAAATGTGACTAGTGGTTTAGGTTAAACAGACCACGCTTTCTTAATCCAGGAACTGAACAAACCTTGAGTGAATCTCATGTTCTGCTGGTTGAATGAGAGACAAGGGCGGGTACAAGGTATCAAGGCTGAGATAATCCCATCATTTACTAGCCTACGTTGAAACAACAAATTCACAAAAAAGCCTAACACTACACTTTCTATGCATCTGCCCTGCAGAATAACTCAGGTTCATGCAAGTTTTACTGGTGCTTCATTTCTAAACTTCTGTCCTTCATGCACAAACAACATGGGTCAGAGTGGTTACTCTCTAGGCAAAAAAAGCACTTACTCTTTTAGGCAAAGAGAATTTAGGTGCCACAATCAAGTTATCAATTGCTGTTAAAGATGGAGAAAAAAGTCAGAAATGAAATTTGTTTGTTTTTTTCAGGAACCTGTCAGGGACATTCAGACACCGTAATGACAGTAACTATCAAGTAAGATAATATATTAAAGGCTAAGTATACACTTGGCTAAGCAAAAGCATATATCAAAAGATCAGTAAATAAAAAAAATAAATATGTCAACATCATTGTATCAGCCATTGTCTTTATCATGTTTCACAACTGTATCATCATTGAACAATGGTAGCACAGTCTTTGAAGTGTAATAGTTTAGGTAAAAATATAAACTGCATGAAAGCATCAGTGCCAACAGTGTGCACGTGGCACCAGTCAGAGTGTTTCAAAGGGTTACAGCTGATGTGAGGAAGAAGAAATTAACTCCTGTCTCCATGTGGTAAATTAAGGGTGAGGGGAATGTACCAATTACATTTAGTTCACATTTACCTTATTTCCAGAAAATCCAACGAACTCCAGTAATCTCAGAATCCGTGCGGGAAACATGGACAATGTCTGTAGAAAGAAATGCAACAGTTACGTAATAAACACCTTTCTGCTTCCCAGCTATCAGCTGCCTCCTACAACTTTTCAAAACACAAGAAAAAAATCACTAAAATTACTAAAAATATCTTTGTTTCAGAAACACTGGGCGTACACCACCCAGTACATAACTTGTTCTTTGTGCAGTAAATCTAACATTTGGGCTCATGCCAGACTCACACAAAGTAATGCAAGCAAGGGGAAGCACCAGGCACCTTCTGCAGCCCGTTACCTGAACAACCACATCACCCCTCACCATCTGTGGGTCAATGCCTGACATACCAGGAACCCCATCATCTCCCCATGAAGATGCACAAGGGGGTCTGTACACACAGAGCAGCATTGCCCACATTGTAGGTAGTA
This sequence comes from Syrrhaptes paradoxus, assembly GCA_013400615.1. NCBI lineage: Eukaryota > Metazoa > Chordata > Aves > Pterocliformes > Pteroclidae > Syrrhaptes > Syrrhaptes paradoxus. The sequence goes on from VZTO01014176.1 coordinate 36,600, forward strand.
GTCTCTTTATTTCTAAAGTGTATTACTACCTGACGTTCTTAGCCCAGAGGCTGGGATCCTGCAAGTGTCAGTGCACACACCTAATTTTAACCGTATGATTAGCAGCACTGATGTCAGTGGAAATTCTCAGGTATTTAAGAAGTTAAGATGATTTTAAGAAGGTTGCAGGACTTGAGCTCAAGAGAAGGACTGTTGGTACATACCAGATTAAATGCTCCAACTCCAAGCTTTACACCTCCCTCAAAATGAAGATGGTTCTCTCCTCTGACATAATGCGGAGACTGTATGAGGCTGTCCAGCTCCCTGAAAACGAACAAGACCCTGTTACATTGTCAGCAAATATAATGATTAATTACAACTCAGTAAGAAAGTAACCCAGTTACCTTGAACTTCACAGTAGTTGAAAAAAGGTTAAATTGTCACCTCACCTAGGTGAACAACATTTATAACATTCTGTTGGATTTATCAACAAATAATTTCTGTCACATTACTATAAATTAAAAAAATATAGAGATTGACATATGGAGATTGATTCCTGTCAGACACAGTCAATTTGCAACCACATTTCTGCTTGAAATTCTCATATGCAAACTTTTTCTTTGTTAAAACACACGTTTTAGTACCATGTGAGTTGGTATGAGCATTCTTTTGAAGAAGACCACCTAAGAGCTACTAGATTTGTAACACTTTGTTCTTACATATACAAGAGCTGATCTCAATTTATCAAGGCACAGCCAAGTACACTTCCCATGGTGCACACTTTAATGTAATTTTTAGAATTTACTACTGCACTTGAAAACTTTCTGCATATGTTGAAAGTAGCTCTCCATAACTTCCTGGATGAAAATAAATCTGCTTAAGCAGATGTTTTTGGCTTACAGGCACTAAGTAATGGGAATATTGTGAGCTCAGATAAGCAATCCTGCTTATCATTTTCAATAGCATGCACCTTCTCTTTAGAGTAGAACAACTGCCATACTTAACCAGATTAAAAGCTCAGCTAACAAAATATTTCACTCAGACAGTGGCATACGCTTGGAAAAACATCCTCTAGGCACTGATAGTTCAGGGACTTCATGATGCGGAGAGCCTGCATCGGTTCTACTAAGCTAACTAGCCCCTACAAACCTATTTCCTGTAAATTCATTTAATCTTTGAAGCCATTTATACCTTCCATCTCAAGCTCTTCAGCTTACGGTCTCTTAATTTTGTTTTAGTTTCATGCATTTATTACATTAATTACTTGTGCTTCAGGTACTGGTTTTGAATGTTCCAAAAAGCTGCAGAGAGAACTATAAAGAAATGTCATTTCCTATGCCTAACAACTGTGAGACCTCCAAGTTGTGCTACACAGACACGAGCACCACATCATTTAGAACAGTTATTTTTTGACATAATTTCAAGTATTTGAAGTAGGTAGACTTTGGGAATTAACAGGGTTAGAGACCACTATCTTTGCAATCCAAATCAACCAAAATATCAATGTCCTTTGTTACGCAAAGGAGGAATTTGTGTGGGCCGAGAAAGGCTATAGACACAAAGCCCATAATAAAAGCTGCAATAAATACAACAATAATTAATTTGTGAACGGGACAATTCGACCAGCAGCGCTTTTTACTGAAAGAGTACACTTAATCACGTTATCGCTCTGACTTACCTGTATGTTTGGTAGCTGTTTCGGACTTTGATGCCTCCTTTTATGAAGCTAACCATATTCTCATCCTGTTAGAACGGGAACACATTCACAACATGAATTTATAAGCATTATTAAGAGCTTTTGTCTTGAGATAAACACCTGCCTTGAACATAACCATCGTGACACAGACAATGTCTTTGAGAAACAATACATGGATTTAGGATTTCCTTTCTATATTAAAATATTTATACTGTGTTCAGGCATATACACTTCATTTTGATGCCTTTTGTGATTACTTTAGTCTCTCTGACCTTTAGACCATCTGAATTTGCACTAGTGAACACAAGGACTAAGCTAATGAATGGCACCAAAGGTCCGTGCATTTGTGGCTGTTTCAAAAAATAGCTTTCTCTCATTTGTCCTTCAGTACAGTTAAGATCTGAACACTTCCTGGCTCAGCACCAGACACAAATAACAGCCTGTCCTCAGGAGTCTGCAGAATACAGTTTCACATCCTGAAAACGAAGCAGGGTAAAGTTATGCAGGATGTGCTCTTTCTGGTGTGAATATTCAGGTATCTATGAGATCCATGCTAGTATGGTGATGTGTTACATTACAAGCTACGATGAACAGAGAAGTTACAGCAGGGGGACCATCAGTTACCAGCTGTATCTCAAAGAAAGGACTCTAGCCTCATAACTTTCTGGTGGCAGCTTCTTGCCTCACTCATTGTATCTGATCATTCTGTTCTGTTTTGATTTCTGCTATTACTTTGGGATAGGAAGACTACATGTGTTTTGGCAGATGATTTTTCTGTGATGGTATTTTAAAAGGCTGTATGAAGCATTGTAGAGAAATAAGCACAGATTAGATTACCATTTAGCTGTTTTACTGTTATTGTTAAGTAAACAGGGCCCAAATGTGCTCATCAATATGTAAATAAAGAGACAGAACCTGCCTCCTGTACTCAGGAAGATAACTCAATCCAAAGACAGAGAAAGCAAAGTCTGGAAGAATTTGAATAGCTTCCTATTGGCCTAATGGCCTGAACTGAAGGGCAGGGGCTCGCTCCTGCAGCCTGCAACACCACGCACTGGCCCGTGTCCTTGACAGTCATCCTGAAGCAACATTATTGAGTGGTAATTGAGGATAGAAACTATGCACCATAATGGCTGTGTAATTACTTATGACGTATCTGCAGAGACTTGAATCCCAATCATGTGCAAACAAAATAACCTCCAAAAAATGCAACCTTGTTTTCCTTTGTTCTGTAGAAAAAGTCAGTTTTTAATTAGCAACTGGAGGGCAGGGGGTTCAGCCCACCTAACCATACATAAAGGTTTGGTTATGTTTTCCTTTGAATGGAAAATGGAAAGAGGGAAGAAGATGGGTTTAAAATGTTTAAATTCAGAATACTCATGATACCAACAACAGAGATAACTATGCTGAGAAAAATCCAGCCCCTGAAAAAGCCTGAGACTAATTTTTATGTATTTTCAACTGGATTTGGTCATTTACATTAAGCATCAAAAGTAACCCACTTCAATAGCTGTTGGAACCAAGTGCCTTTGTTTAATTTTTAAAACCAGTTCATGTGTTCATGAAAAATTAAACACAGAATAGAAGAGGAGGCAAACAGACAGACATTCTTTATGCAGAAAAGGAGAAGACACTGTTTTCTTACTGTTAAATCTCTCATGTATCTATAAACATTTTTAAAAAGACACCTGCGAAAATAGCGCTCAAACAAAAGACACTGCATTAAAACACTCCTTTCTTACAGACAAATGCTTTACTTCTGTAAAGGCTTGCTTCCATAGCTTCAGATACCACCCAAATTGTTTACAGTGCTAGAAACCTATATGGTGTGCATTTTTTTTTTCTCCCAAAGAGCCATGCAGGAATACATACCTGGAGGAATGTGAGTGCTGCTCTCTGAAGTAAACATTCAGCATAGCAAATTTCTGCATGGATTTCCTCTAGCGACACACAGAGGGGGGAAGAAAACAAATCAATTGAACAAAAAGTGATTAAAAAACACTTAGCCCACTAATAACATAATAAGATAACAAAGCTCAAACTGAGAAAAGCCTTTTCCAAATTCGCTGTAGTATTTCAGTTCTAGACTACTGAAGTAACTCTGAACAGTAATGACACACAGTTTCAGGAACTTTGCAGGAACTTCTCTGGTGCTTTCCAGGAATTCCTGGATCTAGAACCTAAGCATTTCCCTACTTCTTTCTAGGTATTTCTTTGCCCAGCAATTTTTTGAAATGCTGAGTCAGCAACCAAAGAAAAAACCTAGTAATTTTGGATGTGGCAACACAGCAATTGCCAAAACACTGATCCAGCAATTTTGTCAATGCCAAACCAGAGATTTTGTCAATGCCAAACCAGAGATTTTGTCGGTGGACTCATAATCTGCAAAAACATGTTTTTGGTGAACAATTCTACAAAATTCAAATTGCAGCAAAAAAAGACGAAAACATTATACACGTAGAGGTAATATTACCTTCAGTAAAGTGCTCGAGGCTTTGTCTGTGCACAAGGTTGTTGATAGAATCAGCTACAGTAGATTTCTTCCTAAATCTGCAGAAACGTCAGTTTGGTCATTTTGAATGTGAAGCAACAACAACAGAGCACAGTACCTTTCAGCTGGCCATGCACACAGCCACTAATACACCTCCTAGTGCTCACCAACCCTCTGTTGTCTTCCCACATATACAAACTTCAGCATATTCCACACAGAACTTAGTCAACAGGATCCCCCTGGGATCCATCTTTTACCCTTCATGTGCACAAATCTGTCTTGAAGGAATGGGATAAAGGGGCTTTTTGATTTATTTTGTGCGTGTGCACGTGTGTGCAGGAGTGGGACCACAGCTGACTTAAAGACAGCTACAGCACAACCATCGCCAAACAGGAAGATTCTGCAGTGTCTGTAGATAGTAAATAACTTCCAGAAGCTGCAGAACCGGGGCTACAGATAGGACAAAAATCTAATTGACAAGAAAAATCAGACATTGCAGTAAACTGAAGTTTTCAAGACTAGACTGCCCAAAACCCTAAGTTATGTGGTGTGACCTCATAACTGACCCTCCTTTGAGCAGGAGGCTGGACCAGATGACCCCCTGATGTCCCTTTCAACCTCAGTTTTCCTACGATTTTTAGGAAGTTACATGCCCTTTTTCCACCTGTATGTCTTTCAAAATTTTCCCGTGAGGGGACTGATTATTGACTGAATTGCTCCATTCATAAATTTGACAGGTGGCTTGAGCTTCCTTCATTGTGTTTCCTGCATTCAGTATGTCCTGAGGATCAAATGTCATCATAGCTTGCATCTCCAATATGGTGGCATAAGTCAGAGCATGATACATGCTATCTTTAGTTCTGCAAGAAAACATATGATGCAAAGCACAGCTGATTTGATTATATTACTATTCATAAAAAAATTACAAATCCAATTCCAGAAACTGATCAGTCTAATGAGACCTAGGTCTAAAAAACCCAAGAAATCAAACACAAAGGATATGCAAAATGATAAAGAAACGCTAACATATTGAGATTTGTACAGGAAATGATGCCTACAGCTCCAGTTTCATTGACTGTGCTAAGATGTTCCAATTCTGAGCCAAGGGTAAGTATTTAACATACATGACAAAGCTCAGGAATTAACCACATGGCCAACCATTCAGGGACCACAGAATCATGGGGGTTTTTTTAATAGAGTTATCTAACAAATACTACAACACATGACACAAATCCAGACAATGGAGAAATTAGTTTAAAATCCAGAGGAGCCAGAACAGCTCTGTCTTGGCCTCCTGCATCACGATTCTTTCGGTAGACTGACAATGCAAAGTAGAAAAAAAAAAAAGAACATACTATAAAATGTCAGCCTGATGAAGTGTTCCTGTTCGTCTGATTACTCATCAGCCTCAGTGGGCACAGAAAAACACACTTCATCTTATATTTAATAAAACAAAGCCCTTCCAAAGGTTCAAATTCAAAGCAGAGGGAAGGCACTAAAATAGTGCCTTCCAAACCAAAGCAGGTAAATATTAAATACACTGCACTAAAAGGAAAATTGATACTTTTCACAGGTACACGGTGAAGAGGGATTTCCCTCTCCAGTAATTTGCTTCCGATACAAAATCACTGCCGCCCTAATCAATGGTCTCATCTATTTTACTTCGAATATTTTAAAGGAGATAATAATTTATCATTCATCAACTGGTATTTAACAAAACTAAATTTTTTTTTTCAGTGCTGGAAGGCGGGTAGAAGTGCAACCAAATGTAACAGTTATTTATGCTATTTACACCAACCATGCAATTAAAGTTGCCAGTTACATCCTGGCATACTGCCAGGAGTTTTAAGGCCTGCATTTTATATGGATGGATACAGAATTAAACTTGATAGCTATTTTTTTCCCTTTTGATTCCTCAGCAGCACTTTCCCCAGACATTGTTTGGCTTAACAAGCCTTTATGACATAAATACAACTAATATTTCGATTAATGCCCAGATAGCCGAGTAAGAGGATTATAAGTAATATCTTTAGGCACCTATGGAGTTATGCCACGTGCACGGTCTCCAACTACAGTGCAATCATTGTCATCTTGCAGCACTGCCCTTTCTTCACAGCTGATGAAGAACTTGAAGTACATAAATGATCAGAAGTTCCACCCAGTGTCCAAACAACCTAATACACCTACTGCATTGGCTTCCATAGAAAGTTTCTGTTTTGATGAATCAACAATTTCCAATAAAAACTTATTTTCTATGAAAACTCCCCAATAGCATTATGCTTACAACGAGAAAAGACCATTCTAATCAACCACCAGCCTGGTTCCCTACTTATTACCACAAGCTGCCAGAAAGGCTGAGGTTCAACAAGAGTAACCCCCTGAGACTTTCTGATCCAAAAATCGTAATCTAGTAAATTCTTTCAGCTGGGAGGTTAAACTAACAATTAAGCCAGGTTTTGGCAGCAATGTATCTGTTTACAAAGACTATAAAAGTTGTATTCTTCCGGACTCCAGGCATAAAAAGAAAAAAACCCCTAGAAATAATGACCTTCTTCATGTTCTTGACATTCTTTATAATAAATAGTGAACTTGAAAACTTTCTGTAGAGCTGTACACCACCTTTTACCCAACCACTGTATAGAGCTTCACCCTGCCTCCCTGTGCTTACTGTTCTACCACTCTCAGGTTGACAATCACACCTTCGTTGTTGGATCAGTTCCCAGGGAAAGCTCATCCACCCCCTTGAACAACCTCATGTTTGCTTTTGTTCTACAAGAGCAAGAACATTTCACCACACCATGAAGACAGCCATTACAAAAAGATTCATTTCCTTAGTAACTTTACTTTAAAGATGAGAATATATAACAGTTAATACTGTAAATTTGGTTTATATTTAAAATTCCACCGATAGCAAACAGGTACCACAGAACTACACTGTTCCAGTAAGAGCTGCACAAGTAACTAGCAGAGCAGTAACACAATCTCATCACACCCACCCGAGATACTCCCACGTTAACAGGCTGAACTTACCTTCCAAACACAGTCATTCTAGAATTAACATTCCACCAAACAACATCAAGTGCTTTTTTGGAGACTATTTTCAGAATAAAGTCAACTGCCTGGAATGAACCGTTCTCATATTGTTCTATAATACCGCAAACAGCAACACAGATGTGTTACAGCTCATTCAGTGATCCAGATTACACTGTATCATGAATTTATCTTTATTATTTACCGTTCTCCCAAGGGAACTGACATCAGCAAACTATTAGGTGATTATGTCATGCTTTTCTTCAGGATAATTATTAAACATTTGTCTTGAGGAAAGGAAGGGGATATCTCACCAGGATCAGCTCTTTAATTTATAATTATCTGCAACTACATGAGGGCTAAAATCTAGTGAGCTTTAAATTGATTTACTGTATGTATCTCTGGGTTGAGGAAGAGACTTTTTCTCCACTCAGTGACTAGACAGTTAGCCATAGTCACAGTTAGCAGGTTACATACTGAAAATCACTGCTGTGTTCAGTGACTGAATTTAAGGAATTTCTTAAGAGTTTTTAGACTTAAGTGGGAATACTCCATATTAAAGGCTAATTTAATTAAACTTACTGCAGAAACCACAAGATAATTGAAGTCCACTGTTGTACAATGATTGTTAATGATAATAAAGCAAACTAACTCTAAACCAGAAAAGATAGCTGAGGAAACAAGAAAAGTTATGTAACATGAAGTAAAAATAACAGATTTTTTTAAATGAAACAAGATCTCTTCTTGATGATGGATTTGCTTTCCTAACAGGAAAAAAGAACTTTACCACAACACAAGTCTAGACATCATCCTCTCATATTTATTTTTAAGCTGCTAGGAAAGATCTTCTGATTTTAACTCTCATGCATTGCCAAATCCACTCATAGCTACACATGGCACAAATCAGTTGCAAATACACTTATTGTGGAAGCCAAATGTGAGTAATTTAGTGAATCTGCAATAATGTAATACAGAGCAGAGTATGTCCTACAATATAAGTGGTAAAGCTGCAAAATCTAACGATATGAAATTCTTCACAAGCATGTAAAAACTGGAAAGTATTTCTTTAAACAAAGACAGCATGTTTATGGACTGTGAAAACCAATTTCAAATCTCAGCATGCTAAAAGGCAACAGTGAGGAACTGATGACTCCTAAAGAAAATACTCAGTATTACCACATGTGCCCACTCTACAGCTCTCGTGATTCCCTAAAGAGATGGAGTGTGTCCATAATGGATATAGTCTGTGGGGAAATTTAGCAGCCTGTTTCTGCACTGTACTCGCTAACATTGTCACTGCCAAAGGACAACGGGAATAAGGGCCTCCTTGTAATAAGAAGCTAACATGAAAAATTAGTTTCAAAATATTTTTGCAATGAGGAATACAGTCAGGTACAAAAACAGAGTATCAACTCATCATATATGTCCTGCAGGGCCCAACAAAAGCTGAATGAAAACCATACGCAACAGAAGAAAAATGGATTTACAGAAACACAGCCTCACTAGCTTTTGCAGTGTTTTGGAAACCCCCTTCAATAAAATATCTCCCTTTTCTATGGTAAGCACTGAAGAAGCATTTCCAGATGGGCACAAGGGCTTTACTGTCAGTATCTAATGAAAACGCAATTGTTATTCTTACCATTTTTATGGTATCTTCTGATGATATATAAACACAAAACAACACTGCTGTGAATAAAACCAGTATTATTAATACACCTGAGCCTACAATTTATAAGCACACTCTGTGAAAGACATTAATGATATGGTTAAGCTACAGATTCTTGCATCAAAGACTGAGGCTAATACCTCGGCAAAGCAGATATGTAGTATTCATTATAGGCACCCTGATGCATATCAAACACACAGCACTGCGTTACCTACAAATTTTACTTGTTTCGTATTCCAGTGGCCTGAAAGAAGGCATGATGTAATTTGCTGATGGCTCAAAAATAAATGTAGCAAATTGGGGGGGGCGGGGAAGGGGGAGAAGTGAATTAACCACAGACTTCAACAAACCAAGCACAGGTAACTTCAGGACAGCATATGAAAAATCACAGACATTGTAAAGACACCACAATTTCTAGAAGCTATTTTATGACCTTGCTGCTTGCAGCTGGGCTGCAATGTATTTAGGAAACAGAGTGCCTGACCATGCCACTGAATTGCAAAATAAGCTGTGAGGAAGTTTCTGCAAGTGGTTATTTAAAAAAAAAATTCAAACCTGAAGTAATGTGTCCCAAACATGGCAATTCATGGTCAGTTGCTCATTTAGACACAAAAACTTAAATTCTCACAGTATGCAGAAAAATACAGGAAAGGAGGGGAAAAAGTGACAGAAGACGGTTTTCATTCTTCCAGGAGCAAGAATCTCACATACCGTACTACAGCTGAGGGGTTACTTCTTCAGACAACAACTCAGTACTTCTTGTAGTTACTTTTGATCAATCTTGTTATTTGTTCACCCAAGTGTAAAGCACTTATGCTGTCTTCCCCAACACGTAACACATTAACTTACCACCCCCTTCTGAACCAAGACCATGTAGTCTTATCAACTGTTGACACAGAACTAGCTGTCTAGTCAATTCTCCTGAGAGATGGTGAAGCAAAGAAAAATAAGCAGAGCAAAACTAATAAAAGTAATGAACTTACTTTGCTTGTAAAGAAGCCAAAGCATCCGAGAACTTGTTGTTAAGAAATAAATCCAGAGCTGCCATGCACTCATGCAATGCCATGTTGAGGTCTGATGTAGGTGTCCTGCCAGAAAAAGAGAATAAAGTCAGCACACCTCTTCTCCTTCTATTGGTGCATTACTACTACTATTTGGACTCCTCAACTTCAGTTCTAGCCTTATTCCCAGATATAATTTGCTATTCCATTTCTGTGATTGCAAAAAATGAAAGTGTCTTCCATTATGTTTGTGGGTTGTTTTTTTAAAAACTATGCTCTTCTTCTGCGACATGTGGAAAGCAATTCAAGTTTTGTACTTTCTGAAAACAAGATAAATGGCATGTACTGTAAACAAGAACCTGGACACGCAGAAGTTACTGTGCAGGAATGTGGCAATTCAATGAGTTCAGGTATGAGGAACACAGTAGCGCTGGGTGACAAAGCACATCTGACTGTGTGTAAGGCTGACAGAGACTGCAGGCTAGTGACATTATGATCACATTGTCACTTTAAGGATGAGACACTGCCAGACTGCATCAGATTATTACACTGACTGCTGCTGGAACACCTGCGTTAGCTCAGCTCATGTTCAGTGTGGTTCCTGACCAGCAGACCACTACAGACTTGCAGGTGGGTTAAAACTTCACACTGTGCACGCTCCTGGGAACATCAGTGTCCCTAAGAATACTACTGCACTCAAACAAAAAACCCACTGCTGCATCTCAAAGTCAGAAGATTACCTCAGCAGCTTACTCTGGCTGTACTTTTCTCCTTTACAACATTCAGATGTCAGCCTGACCTGTCACAAGGGTTCTCAGCTGGTCTTTGGGTTACTGGCAACAGGATAATACAGACCAGCTGAATAAGTTTGGCCCAAGTTCATCACCACCAGAAAGGCTGGACAAAACAAAAAAACAAAAAACCAAAACCACAGAAGAAACAATAAGGCCTTGCACTAACAAAGTTAAGGTAACCTGGTCAGTGTTAGGACAGTTGAAACATCTGCAGCTAATGATCAAAGAGCCACGCTGCACTAACATTTGTATACACGTCTGCATAAAAAAGCTCCCCCAACAAAACATAAACACATTCTCATCATGTTCCTGACTCCAAACAGCTCTAGCTGATGTGACCTGTCTTGTGACTTAGAAACTATGTTATTTCCTTAAAAAAATGGCACAACACATATCCTGCTGAAAGGAAAAACAGAGAACAAAGTCCTGGTATCATCTTAAGGAAAGGACAGGGGAGCACGGAACAAACAGATAGCATCAGTAATAACCACTGGCTGCAGGAGTGGTTCGCTTTTGTTTTTAAGAATAATGACTGCAAAGAAAAAAAGAGCATAATTATACATATGAAAAACAGCATTACAAATTTGAGAGAAACATTAAATGACATTGCTCATAGTGTCTGTTGTCATCACACTTCAGATACACTGCAAATCCTTCTGCACCCAAGAGACTCCCCAAGTGCTTTACAAACATTGATTAACCAGGTCTTGGCACCCATCTCATACAATATGCAATATCATGTCTGCCTAACTATTCTGGGCCTTCCTTACTGTAATAATTAAAACTTTGCCAACTATTGTTTACATGTATTACAATTCTTACCTGCTTTTTTAAAACCTGTGTCCCTGAACCAAACAGCATACTTAACACTATATAAAACATATTCTCATCTGTTTCAAAATATTTAGACTAGTGATATTTTACCTGAGGTTTTTTTTGTTTGTTTCTTGTCATGCAGGAGAATTACCCCATGCAATACAAGTAAACCTTTCCAAAATATTTCCTTGAAACAGAAAGATAACAAAGAAAAAAACACTGCTGAAGCTCAATGCACAAATACCATGTATTAATTATACTTGGCATCTTTTCCGGAATAAGACTTATTAAAAAAATACAAGCTGCACACTTCCCTCATGTTGCAAGGAAACCTGACATTTTGATGTAGTTCCCAAGTAAAGGGCTTAAGACCTGAACACGATACACACCTTACATAAATGCTACAAATCATAATTCGTTGCTGCTAACAATAGGGAAGAAATATTCTAAACTAGAGAGCGCTAAGCATTTTAGCAAACTGATTAGTCATGCTTCAGTGGCTGCAGATTGTCTCCTGCTTTCCACAGCAGGATCAGAACTACCTCTAAGCGAAATGGAAAACGCTGTGTGCTGCTACTTACCTTTCTGCTAAATCCCTTGTGTTTTCTGACATAGTCATTTGCATGCCCACTCAGCGTGGTTCAGGCACGATCAAGCAGCAGCAGCACTTGGTGTCACTTAGCCAGCTCGGAGCGACAGTCACGCTGCGAGCGCAGGGTAGGGCAGCATCTGCTTGCTGCGATGCTGTACTCTCCGATTGGTCATTATGGATGATACGATGAGAGTTACGAGCATTGCTTGTTCACTTACAATATACCGCAAATGAGCAATTTGGAAGGTGGTCTGTGACACGTGGAGTTCATATATCACCAGATACTTACAACTAATGCAGAAGGTGCTGGCAAATGCCAGCATGTCTTTGATCTACAGACTTGTCTGAAATCAGTGGCAGCATCACCTGTCTTTCATTCATGTATAAACTTGGCAGAAGTAAAATAACCCTGTAATCGCAAATCTGAAACAAGAAAAATTACCATATGTGGCAGTGGACCACATCTGAAATCTATGAACCAGAATAGTGTCAAATGAGGCCAGCTGGCATGCAGGAAAATTGAGGCATTAATTGCTGCAAGTGAGAAACAGGTGAGAGCAACACAAAAGTACTTCTCCCCAGCAATGATTCTCCACAAAAAAAAGGCTTCAATCCACCAGCCAAACTGCTGCTTGGTGTTGGTTTCTATAACTTTGGGATGTAGCAAGACTTGACGTGTTCTTTGTAAAAATCTCTCTTTAATGTCACACAAGATGGGGTGCGTTGGCATAAACCATTTAATCAGTGGAGTGAGCTCATCTGCTGATTTTGTCCAAAATAAGATAGGGTATGGTCCCAAACTGCTTTGCTGGCATGTCAGCAGTAAAGGTCCTGTACATAAGGACAGCTACAAGCAGCAAAAGCAGTCTTCTCTCTCTTTACAAGAGCTGGACTGTAGAAGTTGATGAGCTACGATCTACTTAGACAAGTTAGAAACCTCCAAGGGCATCTAATGTTAAAAATTATACATGTCTTTTCTCCTATATATGGTCTTAGTTGTTAGATTACACTAAGCAGTACCAATAATGAAGACATCAACTGCTGAAGGAAGACCCAAAAATGATAAACAAGCAAAAGGTAATTTCAGGAAGATACTCGGAAAACATCAACATACCTGATTAAATCTCTTGCTGTTTTTATGACATCCTGTACAGGAAAAGCCTGTGTTGCATTTGATATAAAAATTATCATAATAGATCCACAGGCTGCCCTGTTAATGACTCCATTACATGTTCGTAACGGCACTGTGTGCCTGGGCCACAGCAGGAGATAACAGGCATTACTGGGGTTCTTTTCCTAGCAGGCAATACTACTGGCTATAACTTAAAATTAACCAGGCTGCTTCCATGGCAGGATCATGAGCTACTCTGAAAAGACTTCATCATTTTCACTAGGTGTTTATACAATTTCTAATTGATACTGTATTTCTTCAAACGGTCTTTAAAGTTCTGCGTGGTGAAGGCTCTGGCTGCTTCTGACAAGGTCTTGAGCTGTCAGGTTTTTATTTGAATACCACTCCTCTGGAAACAATTATATGCTCAGACAACCTTCAGCATGCAACCTCTCTTTCCCCCCATGTACCAATGTTTTCTTTTAACTAAAGAAAAAAGTCTAAAAAATTAAGATGTGTAATACTTCCAAATTCAGGCCATTTCTCCCTTGGTTTTAGAAGTGTCTTTCCTTTTCTGCTTTTTTGGCAGCAGGTCTTGCAAGGACAGTCATGGTTCTCATTGGGGTTTTATTATTTATGAAATCATCATCCTCTGCCCTGGGAACCACGACTGTGGTCCTTCACAAATCATAGAGTATAGCCTGTGACTTCAGGTGAGACCTCATCTCCTTATGCCACTGCACCCCCATTGTCTCCAGTTGGAAGTGCAATTACCCAGGACATCCTAAGCAACACCCTTTTTACTTAAACATCAAATCCTTTCTATGTCAACAGCAATATCGAAGAAAATGAGCAGAACTAAGCAAAATTAAATTTCTGAATATTAATGAAAAGCAAAGCAAGTTCAAAACCAAAGAACCATGGTGCTTTCCACAGTCAAAGGTGGGGTGTGGGGGGAAGCTTTTTTGAGCATGGGAGTTACCATATTTTTGCATAAATTTTATTTCACTGTGTGCATGATATTAACAGGTTTCTTACTATAAATTTGCAGCACAAATGCTTTATGTTTTGTCATTGGATTTTATGGATTTCACTAATAAAAAGGCTCTTGAACCCTGCATTCTGCAAAATGTTCAATTACTGACTCATTTTACTCAGTCATTACCAGAACTTCGCAAAAAAAGTCTGGAGTTCATGCCTCTATAGTAATGCTTTTCATAGTAATTCAAGAGCTCCTTCAGTATTGTGACACATCGAAAGCAAGTTATATCAGTTATATCCTAAAATATGGATGCATTTCTCTGCCAAATCTACACTATTTGAATAAGTCAGCTGAGGTAGTGTGCATGAGTAACTTAATTTGGAGGAAGAGAATAAAATACAAAGATTCAAGCACAATTGAGCTAAACCAGTACCTGATGAGAAACCACCGCAGAGAAGACCAAACGCTGGTGACTCAGTAGTTGACTCTTCTCTCCATTATCTGGAGACTCTTGGAGCAGGGAGAAGGGGAAGCACACCACGTTTTTCCCAAATACAGACTACTCCCAAATACATCTGAGATGCAAGATCAAAGAGAAGCATCTAACAAGAAGATTACACTCCCATTCCAAAGAAATTTCACAGCAAAATCTCTGTAATCATAGTAGGGACCTTCTGTCTCAGGGGCCGGAACACCACCAGCGCAATTGAGCTCAGTAATGACCGACACTGCTTTCATCTTATTCAGAAACATCAACAAAGCTACTCCAGTGAATGCCAGCCTGGGTTCTGGCTTGATTGCTGCAACAGCTCTACCTACACTGCACAGCTGTCTTCTGTTCCTCTCTCCCACCGAAACATTTCTTCTGCAACACAACAGAGACTGTCCAGCACCCAGGCTTCATACATCAAAGGCAAGGAGAACACAGCTGTTCATCTGAAGGGTTGCAAATTCAGATTAAAAGTTTCCGGTTAAGTAATTTTGGAGTATATGCTCTTGATTTTATTTTGTATTTTACAATTTGGACAAAATGGTGTTTTGTCGTTTTCTATTCAAGGGCTCTGTGTGCAACATACAGTTTCAATTTTTGCATGATTATGCTAACCTTATGCTATTAAAAGGCAGCAGAAATACTCATAGCGCTGGTAAAGAGCACTGGGTTGCACCAAAAAATATTTTTGCAGCTATTTTAAGCAGCCTGCATCAATAGCACATACACTTGGCAGCACACCTTAATACTATGACGGTGAAAAGCTCACCATGTACACAGGAACAACAATTAGCATTACGTTCTCTCTATTCCTTACAAAGAGATTTAGAGAGGGTTGCTTCTAGCCATGTAGTCAGAAAAAAAGTAATAAATTCTTAAACAACTTCTTTACAGAGTAGGAAATGGAACTTAAAAGAGATTAGTCTCACACACCCAAAGAGGTTTGATTTTTTCCAGAGAAAGGAGCAGTAAAACCACATTGCTCCTTACAAACCCTGTGCCACTGGGGCCACCAAAGCTTCACCTGTGCTAACACTTCAAACCATTCACAGATGTGAGGAGGACCCCAAAGCACATTCCAAAGGTCTTCATTTCAGTTTTTAACAAAAAACCATCCAAGACACCTCCAACACATGAGCACAACCTGGCTTGCTGATAGGCAGGCCACCACGTGTGGCAGGTCCAGTCGCTGGCACCCGGGTGTCCTTCCCATTGCATGTTTTCAAAAACATCACCACTGAGTACAGAAATTCTTGCCATGACACCACTTTCTGCTCTCACCATTTTCAAGCCTGCCGTCAATGACTACTACTTTTCTAAACAGATGACTGCTTTAAGCAACACTGTTATAAACATTCTGAGCCCAAGACTGAAAAAGACATTCAAAGAAAAGAAAAAGCACATCACTTGGGAAGAATTTTCTGAAGCAAACATTTCCAAAACCACTTGAGATCAGAAATAATCTCGGATGAACAGCTCTCTGATTACCATGAAAAGGAGAAGCAGTAAGCAGCTCTCACAATAATTTGTTACTATTCAGTTTTCAGACAATACAGAAACATCTTCATAATTCCAAAGCAAATAAGTTAATGCCAGGAAATTAATTCTACCATATCCTTTCCTGTTCTACGTGCCAAGCTAGCAATACCTCAGCATTTACCTTTTTGTTTTCTTGAACATGTTTCTGCCCTGTGACTAAGACTCGTCAGTGCTGCAGAAATGCTGTTTCTTCTAACAAGAACAAAGCAATTGTCAAGGTTTCAATATTTATGTTCTCCAAATATTCTGTATAGAGGCACAACAGTGATGCAATTCTGGAATTCAAGAGATCTCAGTCAGTATTTCAAGTTGTACACGGAGTATGACACAGTTTATTTTTGAAGTTAACCCAGCTCTCAAACCACCTGTTGATGCCCCAGCAAAACCAAAGGTCTTTCGCTAAAGATACTCCGGCTTTCAGCCCTTCTGTTTCAGCGAAATCTCACAAAACAATGGGTTGTGGCAAAGCAGTCAAGTGAGCAGAACAAAGTCCAGGGAATCACTAGCCTTGTGTTCTGCCTTTGGTTCCATCCCTGTTTAACTTGAACCAAGCAGGATCTAGGTTGGATTACGTTCACAGTTCTCATCCTGTATTTGAACAGGCAAACAACGCAATAAATTCATTCAGATAGGTCTGTTCCAACAAATAACAAAGTGACATTTTTGCAGCTCTCTTTCCGTGTTGTACTGCCGTGCCTGTTCACAGAGGGCTAAAAGCACCAGTATAGGTGATGATTCCCAGTTAGTAGAACCGCCTTGCATCAAAGAGAATGAAAAAAATATATATACAACACAGTCTGGCAAATTATAAATTATCAACCCAAGCATCCTGGAACTGCAATAACCTGTTAGAATGTACACAGAAAATATTAGCTCATGCAGAGTCATAATGAAAAGAAAATAAATATATCCAGCTTTAAAGAAATTTACAGGAATGCTGCAATTATAAGTAAATTTGCATCATAAATCGGTCGGTATTGACACTTAGCAACTTTTAACAGCTCTCTTTTTCAATTCAACTGCTCTACAGTCTGTGGCACTGGGAAGCATAGATGTGACTCATACCATGCCTTTTTGTTTTTAGAGAGTCTTAAGGTCTTTAGACAACGGTACAATACCCATTTGCTCTTTCTCAAAGTTCTGTAATTTCTCAGTTTTACTGCCTCTGGTCAACCCACACTTCTGACACAGTTACTCTTGATGTTTAAAGGTTTCATCCTATTCATATTAAAACTGGGAGAAATCAACAAGAGCTGCAGTAGACCATTGTCTTGCAAGGGCATTGAGAACATACAAAAAAACCTAACCAAACAAAAGCATTAAGCAAAATCCAAGCTCGTGTCCGCCACATTCATGGTAAGAAAGCAGACAAAATCTGAGACCTGTTTTTGCAAGGAGTGAGTGCCAAGATCAAGGTAGAGGTCTGTATTACTTCTGAAATAAGATTCAGCGAGAATTCAAAGAGGGATGTTATGCGATTTTCCCTTTGGTTGGATTCTGTGTTACCTAGCAATAATGAAGACTGGCTGGTAAGTCACAAAATAGTCACCTATACATCTTACTCCAGTGTTCTGGAAAGTCTGGTTTGTACTTACTGACTTACGCTTCACTTCTTTCAGACTTCAGTGTGGTAATGACAAGGAAGGGATGAAATGCACGTTTTGGCCCAAAAGACATTTTCCTGCAGTACTTAACCTGAGCTGAAATGTTGCTTGGTTTGGTATTTGGCTTTGTCTGGTTAGGGTTTTTTTTCCATTAAATCTATGCAGAGCATTTTCAAACTAAATTACTCTGTAATATGTTTTATTGCAACTTAAAAATAATCGAGCTTTTGTTTCAAATCCATTGCTGAACAGTACTGTTTTGCCTTTAATCACTGTTTTACATGAAATTTCAGATTACGTTTCCTTGAGAACTTGCAACAAGCTGACTTCGTATTTCAGAAGTCATCTGCAAAGCATACTTCACGCTACCTCGACCAACAACAATACCACTTGCTCTCCAATTAAATAAAAATTCAAGCACAGCACTTCAATAAGCCTTTGTAACTCTCTTGACCTGCCTGTTGAATCAATACTCAAAACCAGAAAAGAAGTACTAGTAGCAAGCTTTCCTGGCACTCAGTATTTCTAAAGCTATTTTGAAGAGTTACTCTTAGGCACAACAGCTTCAAGAAGCAGACAGTTATTATTCTCTTCATTTCAGAGTGCAGAAACAACTAAATTACATGAGGATTAAAAAAAAAACAAACAGCAAGGCTGACTTTGAACTCAGAATCAGAACAGTCTAGGATCTTTCTGGCATTTTTTTGCCTGACAGGAAACACGGATGGGTCAAAATTAAAAACTTTGACGCAGACATAGTGAGAAGATTTCATTGGTTCAGGATGACAATTTTAGTTAGAGCCAAAGAGACAGAAAGATAAAATTACATGCAAATTCAGCACTGCATTCTATTTGATTTAAATTCAAGATTCAAGCCATTAAGTATATCTGAATGACCATCCTCGCATTCAGACTCTCTTCTGACAGTTTTTTCTACAAAAGATGGCTGCAAGTTTCATTATCATCAAAGTGAAGACAAAAGCCAAAAATCTGCAAAAAAATACAAAGTCATTTTCCATCACTCCTGCCCAAAAAATCCGGCATTCAGTTTTCAGTTGGTCCACTAGACCGTAGTGTCCTCCAACTATGAGCTAATAATGTCAATCTATTCCCAAAATATACCTGAAGCCTATGGAACTGCAAGCTCAGCCCTGCAACAACATTGTCTAGGAGCTTCTTCAGGGTTTTAAAGGAGCATTTTAAGTAAAATGTGATCTATTATAAGAATTTTTTTTCCAAAAAGTACAAAAAATTCTGACACATATGCTTTCAACGTTTTGTAGTGCAGAAACCAAAACACCTGAAGCACTTCACATCCCGGTGGAACGCGACAGCTGGTTCCAGTAGATGGAGCTGCAGAAAGGCGATGGGGGCCCAGCACCAAGTTCTCCAGCAGCTTCTGCCCAAGGTAGTGAAACTCCGCAAACTCCTTCCTGCTTCTCGACATTTTTGCAAACATTCTTCAGGTACGTTCAAAACTTTCTGAAGCGCAACGCAGCCACAACCACAACCTCTGCCTTTGCTGCTACTATTGTCAGTACAAACACAAGACCTGGAAGTTGTTTAATGACATCATCTAAAATCATTACTGCAAACATATGGCCCACCTCCCCACCCTGGAGAGTAAACAAAAACAAATTGAAAAAAAATTGTTGGTCCATTAAAGAGTTATTGAGAGAGAATGTTGCAACAAAATTGTATAAACCTACCACCCCTACCAATACACAGATCTTTTTGGATCATGAGCATGTCTAACAGAACCTGTATTTTTTAATCCTATAGGACTTTGCTGCTTTAAGTGTCACTGGACCACCTACCTCCACTCTCCATAACAACTCTAAAGTTAATGTAAATGCCACCAAAAAATGAGCAATAATGCGTAGCTTATATAATCTAAAATTCAGGAAACATATTCCATCATGGTTTCTGCACATGAATTGAAGTGTTGGGCTGATGTTTGCTGTTTTCAACTTTAAGATACAGGGAAAGCATGCAGGCAAAGAGCAAAACACTACTTCCCACACTTCATGAAGAGCCAAGAACAGTCCCTTTACTACTCTTCCAAGCAGAGAAACGGCTTGCTGACCTCCAAAAGCCCCACACTTAGTTTCTACTCCCGCATAGGTTATAAAGCGGATTGTTTCAAGTCTTATATCAAATACGGAACCCGCAAACAGGCCTCTAACGCAGCCACGTCTAAAGTTTAACACGCTTGTTTAACACACTGTTATTTACAGACTGATTCAGCTTTTGAGACAACAACTCCCTCACACGCACACAAGGGACGTTTATGTATTTTAGGGGCAGTGTGGGAGTGCACAGGTCGAAGGCAGAGAGGGAAATTATCCACCTGCCGCTTGTTCCTAAGGGCGAGCGAGCAGGGATGGAGTTACAGAGTCATTACCGTCCACATCTCACCGCCAAGGTTCGCAAACGGTGCGAACAGGAGCCACGGAAGAGGACCTGGGCTTCCCCAGGCTTCAGAGACACGACACCACGCTTTGAAGACCAAGGTAAATTTGCATGTAATTACTGACGGACTGCAGCACGGGTATGTAATTAGCTTCAGCTAATACCTTTGTCTAAGAAAAAAAAAAAAAAAAGCCCCTAAAAGAAAGAGAATCAGTTTCTGCCTCTTCAGTCGCCGCATTCGGGTCGGTGACCAGACGAACCGAGGGACTGAGCCGCTTCCCCACAGCTGTGTGCGGTCTGGGGACAGAACCGGACCCAGGGACGGGTCGGGACCGGACCGAGGGGCGGGTCGCTGCCAGCCCCGGCTGCCCCTGGGCAGCGCCGGCCCTGGCCCGGCCCCAGCACCGCGGTGAGGAGACGAGGCGGCGGGAGCTGCCGCGGAGCTCCCCACAGCCAGCCGGAGCCACTCAGACAGGCACCAAACTCGATTTACAGGCTTCAGACCAAGGCAGGCTGAGAAACGAGCCGCCCTCACCCCGCTCCACCGGGGCTGCACCGCCGCCTCCTGCGACCGGACTCTCGGCTTCGGCCGGCACCGGGATCGGTGTTCCCGCCGCTGCCCCCTCTTCCCACAGAGGGGGACAAAGCGCTCCCAAAGCCCCGGGGGAGGCAGTGCTACTCCCAGGGGACACCTCAACCGCCCCGCCGGAGGCTGCAGGCTCTGGCTGTGGCGGGAGAGACCCCCCACGCCGCCTGAGGTAACGGCCGCGGCCCCCCCCCACCTTCCCTCAGCGCCCCCGGCCCGCCTCAGCCCCGTACCGGCTGTCGCCGCTCCCGCTGTTGGCCGCGCGGGAGTCCATGGAGGCGTCGCGAAGGGCGTCCCGGTTTCCAGAAGCTGTGTGAAGGGAGGCCGGAGCCGAGGGCTGGCGGTGCTGCTGTTCCCCGGGGCGGGCAGCAGCCGCAGCCACCTCGCATGGTGTGAAGCAGCCGCGAGCCTCGGCGCATGTTCGGGCAGGGCCGGGCCCGGGCGGAGGGGCCGCCCCCCCGCAGGTGAGCGGCTGCGGCAGCGCCCGCCCCTCCGCCGGTCCTGGGCAGGGAGGGAGGGGCTGACCGGGCCCCCAGCAGAGTCCCTCGGGGCAATATGGGGGCAGGCAGCGGCAGCCGGGCACTTCACTCGGTTCTAGTGAGGGATTTGGGGCCCTTGGGACGAGGGTTTCAGGCCTGAGGGGGAGCCGCCTGAGGGGAAGCCCGGGCAGGCCCCAAGAACAGCTGAGGGGAAAGCAGGCGTGTATTATGTGGTAGAATCGGTCATTATTTCCTCTTGAGGTAAAAAGCAGGAGGAAAAAATTATTTAGCAGAGTTTAAAAGTAGACGACATGTTGTAAGTGCCTCCTGCCAAGAAAGTGTTTGCCTGGGTGTAGCCCTCTGCCCCCAGAGAAACACCTCCCAGGGCTTCCCTCTCAAAGGTATCAGCTTCTGAACACATTATTTTAAATAGAGTAAAAAAAAGCTAAATCCCTTGACATTACAAATATACTGAAAAAATGGCTTTACTCTGGCCATTCATATACCAATCGTGCAGCCTCACAGTAACAGGGACAAGCAGCAGAGATTAACAAAGGGATGGAGGCTGGGGACGGAAATGAACAGGAGGAAAGAAGGCAAAGGTGTACACAGCAGAGGGAGTGGCAGGACAAACAGAAGGACTGGGTTGACATAAAGAAACAATGGGTACTTTAATGGGAACAGTGGGCGTATAAGGTTAAAAAAAGAAAGAATTCATGAGCTGAACACCAACAATGTGGTTGGTGATGTGTAGAAGCGGAGGTGGGTGGCAGGCCTGCCTCCTGCTCCAGCGCACCGGGTGCAGCTGCTTTGAGAAGAGAAGCTAAGACAACTGATGAGAGCGTATTTTTCTGTGCAAAACAACCCTAAAGACATTTTGGCTTTGAATATAAGTTCAGTGCTACATAGTCTCAATGGAATTAATATTGAATCTGTCCACACAGGAAAATCAGTCTGAGTATGTCAGGATGAATCCTTTCATCGACTTGGGCACTGTGTTATGCAAAACCGAGACACATGACGGTTTGCAGAACATGTTACAAGGATCTCGCTGGCCAACGTCAGCTGGGACAGACCTCTCAAGCCAAAGGTAAGACTTGCATTCTGTATTATCAGCAAGCTAAATCCTCAAGCAAATATCTTGTTCAAAGCAGCATTTCATCAAATTTGTAATCTATTTCCAGTTATTTTTATAGTCCTGGAGTGCAACTGGCTGCTCATATTAGCAGAAAAAACACCTTACAACATCTCTCCTACCTATAGGATATACACAAGTAAAATGGGATAAAATTCCTTTTATTCTGCACAAGATTGTTTTTCTAAATTACAGCAATTACACAACCCACTATCAGACCCATTGTCACTCAGAAAACAGGAAACAGATTAGCATCAAGAAGTGGTTTGTCCAAAATCATTTGATAAATCATCAAGAGAACTAGAAACAACATCCTGACCTGCTGAACACACATCCGAACAATGCAGTGTTTGTCCCCCTATCAGCTAGCTACCTGATCACCTGCTTTAAAAACATGTTTTTTGTTTTCAGTTTAAAATCTAAGGTCTTAGCAGCTCTAGATTTCTCAATTTTAGCACAACAGAAATTCTTAAGTATTTTGAACAAGGAAGGGCAATGCAGCTGGTATAATTTATATATTTTGTCATTCATGTTTCTTTAAACAGATTGTGGATGAAAATTACTTCTGTTTCAGGAGATTACTGACCTAGACTTGATGGCTTGTCACCTGACAAATTAAAAGTTCCTTCCCATCTTTTCTGGGATAACAGACATAGGCCAAAATTAACTATGAAGCTTCTCACAAACACCCACAACAAGGGATTCTCATACTCATCTATCAGTCTATAAGCACAGGAGAAAAAGTATTTTGCCTTTTTTTTCCCCCTCCCTGACTTTTCTCCAGGTAAGAAATTCCTTAACTTTATGCTGTCTTCCCTCCCTGCATGGGTACCGAGTTACAGTTCTGCAATGAGTGCTGACAGCAGCTTTCTTCATTTTAGCCTCAGAGCTCCCTGGAAACACAACTCTGCAGAGAGTTCCAAGAGTTCAATAACACTCATTAGTTAACTAAATCTCCACTCTACCTACCAAAAGGGTAAGTTTCAAACTTGCATCAAGAAAGATCTTCAATTTGGGAAAAATAATGTTTATTTTCAGTACAAACTGTTGACTATCAGCTTTGGATTTGACATTGTTTTGTGTTTTATAATTGCAAAAGGCAAACAGATCCTCTTCCCTCTTATAAAAAAAAGGATGCATCTGAAAGCCAACCTTCATATACCAATGGAATTAAATTCAAGATGATTCACTGACACGATATGGAATTCCATAAAGAGAAGACTTCAGTTGCCAATGTTTTGAACAGATGTTACTTTTCCAATTTTACCCTTTTATAAATTAAAACTGTACTCTCTATATTATCTAAAAACATTATCACCTAAAAATATAATTCTATCAATATTGCAAAAACATGAGGTTGTTCATCCATGCACACAATCACTTTGAAGATTCAGGCTAAAGCATGACTAAAACATTCCAATACTAAAGTTATAATTTTGCTAAATATTCAAATTCTGAAACAGCCAATTGAAGTAGCTAAACGAGACTGTTGAGAAGTTAGCGGGGAAACAACAGTAGGCAACATGGTTCTCACAGCCAGATGCTATTTGTGTGAAGAGGTGACCTACAGCTGCATCAGGTGGCCAAGGATGCAAACCATACAAATCGAAGAAACCAGTAAGTCCAATACTGAGGTCTAAAGCAACAGCTTTTAAGTTTTAAGCAGAAGGGTTAGTATTCCCTGTCACTTCAAGTCTCCTGGCTCAAAGTCCACTGTGCTGAAGCAGACAGCTTTCTAGAGCGCTCCACTTAAAGCCAACCTGGTATGTCAGTTCCTTCAGTAAGCACTTTTATTGCCATTTTATTCCTTGTCAGTACTTCATAGTGATGTAACAGACTTAATATTAATTCCCCAGTACATTCTTCCAATACAGTTTCTAGTTAAATGACTTCAGATAACATTTCCAATGCAAGTTATCAAGTGGCCAATTCATCTGCTAGACATCAGATAATATTTTCAATCTTTTGAGTGCAATGGTATTCTGTGAGTGAAATAGAAACTTTTACATGAGAGAACTTTGCAGTAGAGGAAGTCAGAGAAAGTGAAAAGAGGGTATCAAATTATTCAAGATCATTAGCAACCATCTTCAAATTCATGATGAAAGAGTTAAATGGACCACACACAATTTGGAGGGGAGAGAGGGTTGAATCAGCACAATCGAAAGCAAAGTACACCCAAGAGGGAAACTTGACAGGAGACTTAAAAAGAAAAAAAGAAAAAAAGCCTGCAGAAGGTTTCAGATAGCCTCAAGAATGTGTGTGAACCTGATACAATTAATGAAGATACTACGTTGCCTAATCCAGCTAATGTCTCAGGAAAAGAAAACAGGCAGAGATTTGATGAGCATATTAAAACCTACCATGACTGTAACAACAGGATCAAAGACACACATAAATGGTTCCTGGAACTCCTAAACCTCTGACCAAGCACTCTACGCCTTGACATAAAGGAGACATTATGCTGACAGACACATTTGGAAGAATCATATATGCTGGGTCAAACTAAAGATCTCTTTCAAATTCTGTATGTTGACAGCAGCCAGTAGAGGATGCTTACGTATCTTCACAGATTAATACTAAGTATCTAAACATTTGGGTTCTGTAACCCTTGTGCAAACAAAAGTCCTTGGACAACAAGAGCCTGAGCTTTCTCTGAAGCTGCCACAATTCCTAATGAAGTAAGTGACAGCTGGGACTAATGTGCACTTCAGCTAACCTCAAGATTCAGGCAATTAACCCACTCCCATCAGACTACAATCTGAACACTTTCTATTGTTAGCATTACATTTATGTGTTGCTTTACAGCTCACAGCACCCTTTTAAAAAATAGACAAACAGTTCACACTTATGTACTTAAACTTTATTTCTTCATAATTACAGGCTATTGTTAGAATTTTTAAACAAAAGGGAAGTCTATAAATAGAGGCTAATCCCACCTGAACAAGTTTTATTTTTTAAAAAAACCAAACAGTTAAAACTTCATAAAGTAATGCCATTTAGCTCACAGCAGTGGTTTGTTGGTAGTCTGAGTAAAAGTACTATAGTCAGAGTCAGTAACATGAAATGTAACAGCAAATGACTCAAAACTTTAAATTCCATAAAGGAAAGCAGGAATATATATATAATATATACATATAATATTGTGTTGGTCCACTGAGTATACATTTTTAACAAAAGATAAGAAACTATGTAATCCAGTTAAGCATATGATTTGCAAGATTAGTGTACACTCATTACAAAGATGTATGGATAAGTTAATACTTGCAAAATTTTAAGTTACTTTTTTTGAGCAGGTGTTTAAATGCTCATTTCCCAGTGCAAAAGAAAAACCATCCCAGTTAGGTTACTAATTTTTCCTGAAAAATTGAAAACTACCATCAAACTCACGCAACAGCAGCATTAACAGGTAATGGGAAGAGCTTAAATATACTAAAGCGTGGCTGAGTTATCCCCTTCCATCTCACAGTGCTGTGCGCTGAAACACTTCAATTTCTTCAACAGAAATACCACAGGCTAAAAGTGCAACAACAACAAAATCTCTTGATGTTTATGTTGCTGCCATCCATTTTTCTTAGATAGGGCAAAAGATTATTCTTTTTTGAATTATTTTAATGAAACTGATTCTCCAGAATAGAGTTCTTTCAAAATGAACAATAAGTTATTTTCATTAACATTCTATCAATCCTACTCTGACTCAGTGACCATAAAGAAATCATTCAGTTTAAGGTGCAACTATCAGTTGGCATTCAATAAATTACATTATACAGAAAACAAATGTGGTTAAAAAAAAATAAAAATCAGACTACCTATTTTTTTCTTTCTATTCTCAATCCTATTTCAAATTGAACTTATTAACTTGCCAGTTCAGCTGCATATTTCACAGGCAAAAGTGGCTCAAATAGCAGTGGGGTCTCAAAACTTGACAGTCTTCTTGGCCAACAGCAAATGCACATGAACCTTCAACTCAATTGCTTTATAAAACAGAAAAGGTCTGTCTCAAAAACCTATGACCATGCAAGAAAAGCATTAAAGGTTTCAGAAAGACACTCTTTCTGACTTCAGACTCCATGAAGATTTTCAAATCCAAACCAAGAAGAGAAAAATCTATATGCATACATATAAAATAAAGCACACCTCAATTCTGGCATTACTCAAATCTCTTTAGAAGGATAAAAGGTTTCAAATGACTAACTGCTTAATGGGAGACAGTCAGCCATGGCAGAATAACTGCTCTGTTCACTTTATGCTCAATTACCAACTGCTGACAGATTACAGTCAAACTACAATCTTACTATTTGCATTTTAAACCAATTTGCTTACATCTGGGAAAAGTACTTTGTTGTCCTGAAAACTTGAGAGAAATTGAATGCTAAACTTTACAGTTATTCAAATAATAACCAAAAGAATTGAATTTAGCAGAAACATTCACACCACTTCCAGAAATTTAAAACTTTTCATAGTTCCTTGTATATATGTATTTTCTGATTAACATTTAAATAGGTTAGGTATTCAGGAAAAGGGACAAAATAGTTGACAAAAGACAAAAATCTAAACTTCATGCTTCTGATATTTCAGATTTACTGAGTGCAATAGCCAGTTCCAAGTCTTCTTGCTCTTGCTGTTTTAGTCTTGCCAATCTTTCTTTCTCTTCTCTCTCACTTTCCCTCTTAGCCCATTCAATCATGTCTTCCTCAGTAGAATACTGCATTTTGAAAAGACAAAATAAACCAGATTAATAATATAATGATACCTAATACCGTCCAAGACCTTGGTTTAAGGGACAATTACAGTTTTTTCAAAAAATGCTATATATTCTAGTCTTCAAATACTACTTGCTTTTTCATTTTAATACACTTGAGATTATCTTAGTGATGTGTTTTTATGAAGTATGCCAAGTTTCAAAATTCAGTATTGTTTCAAAAAAGTTACAGAGCAGAAAGTGCTATAATTTAAATTCAAACTATTTTGGATAAAAACCAGTCTATACAAGAACAATTTTTAATAAATCAGGAGAACATTTTACAAAATACACCCTTACCCACACTGTGGGACATCCTGATTTACCCTACTTTCACCAGGGATGATTTTTACAGGTAACAGTGACTGCAAGAATTAGCTGTAGAATTACTATTTTTAATTGTGCAGATTAAAAATACTTCTGCCAAGAAGCAGCAAAATAATAAGGTAACTGTACAGTTAGAAGCCTAGTAGTAATATAGAGAAAGGTCAGTGTGATACAAGAAAAGAAAAGCCAAACAGATTCTTTCCATGTATATTGATGTGAACAGAGTGTGAATTAAATTACTGTGGTACAATGATTATAAATCAGAAACAGTTAAGGGTATTATCTTAAATAAAATACAAAATATTATGCTNCACTTCCAGAAATTTAAAACTTTTCATAGTTCCTTGTATATATGTATTTTCTGATTAACATTTAAATAGGTTAGGTATTCAGGAAAAGGGACAAAATAGTTGACAAAAGACAAAAAATCTAAACTTCATGCTTCTGATATTTCAGATTTACTGAGTGCAATAGCCAGTTCCAAGTCTTCTTGCTCTTGCTGTTTTAGTCTTGCCAATCTTTCTTTCTCTTCTCTCTCACTTTCCCTCTTAGCCCATTCAATCATGTCTTCCTCAGTAGAATACTGCATTTTGAAAAGACAAAATAAACCAGATTAATAATATAATGATACCTAATACCGTCCAAGACCTTGGTTTAAGGGACAATTACAGTTTTTTCAAAAAATGTTATATATTCTAGTCTTCAAATACTACTTGCTTTTTCATTTTAATACACTTGAGATTATCTTAGTGATAATCTTAGTTTTTATGAAGTATGCCAAGTTTCAAAATTCAGTATTGTTTCAAAAAAGTTACAGAGCAGAAAGTGCTATAATTTAAATTCAAACTATTTTGGATAAAAACCAGTCTATACAAGAACAATTTTTAATAAATCAGGAGAACATTTTACAAAATACACCCTTACCCACACTGTGGGACATCCTGATTTACCCTACTTTCACCAGGGATGATTTTTACAGGTAACAGTGACTGCAAGAATTAGCTGTAGAATGACTATTTTTAATTGTGCAGATTAAAAATACTTCTGCCAAGAAGCAGCAAAATAATAAGGTAACTGTACAGTTAGAAGCCTAGTAGTAATATAGAGAAAGGTCAGTGTGATACAAGAAAAGAAAAGCCAAACAGATTCTTTCCATGTATATTGATGTGAACAGAGTGTGAATTAAATTACTGTGGTACAATGATTATAAATCAGAAACAGTTAAGGGTATTATCTTAAATAAAATACAAAATATTATGCTAAAGTTTGTTTCTAATCACCAAGTAGAAAAGCTAACAGGCAGGTGAAGCCCATGTCTTCACGAATGTCCCAGTGTTAAGTCTGAAAGGGTTATCATAATATATTCCAGCTCATTTCTGCTTTGAGCTGCTTGTTTGGGGAATAAATGTAGAAAAGCTTGACTTTTCTCCATAGTTCACTTAGTACTTTTAGTAACTGCAGCCAGAAAATAATACCTTTTCCTTCAAAAGGTAATAAACATTTTTGCTTTCTCCTCCACCTTTCACATTCTCTCCTAAAAACTGGCTTCTTAGTCCCTCTAACTAGTAACAGTGATAACAAAAACAGCATTTCAGAAACTATCATGCTACAAGACACATCACCCAGTGCAAGTCAATTTTGAGAGCCTGTCAATCCTCAGTTTACTTCAATCAAGCACATAATTTATTAGGCCTAAAAATAAAAATGAAGTATGATCAAGAGACTGTAAATGCAAATGGCATTTAACAGGTATCACGCTTGAAAGTGAGACAATGCCTTTCAAAACTCCTACTTGCAAAAGCTCAACAGGAAAAAAAAAGGCATGCACAAACCTTTAGATTTGCTCCTACTGCTTGGACACCACGACTTCTATGAAATGGATTCTGGTTATAAAGAGACACTTACTGCTTTTTACTTCATTGTACATAAGTCTGAAATTTACTAGCCATTCAAAACCCACCAAACTATATTTCAGTAACATACACTGTTATGAGGCTGTTTATCAACATGTCAGTATTGAAATGAGGACCAAACAGTTCAGTGACAGCTAAATTAAAATCACACCTTTTGTCTTTTTTTTAAATTGGACAGTTAACAGTATGCTTGTTATATAATTTAAATCTGCTGCATGCTCTGATAAAATGGATAAATCCCTAGAACATAGATATTCTGAAAGTCCTGTTTTCTAAAAGCTAAGAGGCCTCCATGAAAAAACTCAGAAAAGCAATGCAATTTAAACATTAACTACAACATTTTGCAGTATTTTGCTTTAGGACAGCCTCAGCTGTAAACTAAATGTAAATACTGTTTTAACTGGAAGCTATATCCCTTTTGTACATGGGATATGTTTCAATACTTTAAATTAGATTGAGACTTCAGTGTGAACAATTCAAAGCTGTCATTATACTGAAACAAATGTAAAAAGTGTTTACTCACAGTACTGAAGTTTGCAAAATTGTTGGGGTCAGCCTCTTTACTGATGCTGGTGGGAGCAAATGGATCACAGAATAGATCTGCTTCTTGTTCTTTGGGAATGTCTGGGGTGGGGAAAGGCTGAAATGGATCGCTCGGTTTAAAGGAATCTGAAGAGTCTATTTGATTGATAGGTCTTTTCCCTTAGATTAAAATGAATTTAAAATGAATTTAAGATAGCAGGTAATAACATGCCAAAAATAGTAAAAAAAAAAACTAATTCAAAAGCTACTTGGAATGCAAACTCTTCTAGTAAACTAGCAGAGCTGCAATGACTTCAGAAGAAGGGTTGCCAATTTAAAAAATGAGGGTATGGTCCATAGTTTCTTAAAAGGGTAAAAACATGTATGTTAATGATTCAAGAACACAGTTATGTACTAATTAAGTATTCTGGGAAGAGAATTTCTAACAGTTTTGAGTCCCTATTGCATCAAGCACAGTATTTTTTTCTTCTGCTTATCAACTGTCCACAATCATTCCAGCAAGGCTCTTATTATTTGCTTGGATCAAGTTAACACAATTTAATTCGGAGACCAGAAATACATTTGTAAGTCTTCAAAATACCATGTCCTCTCACTACGCTAACACCTGGAATTTCTGTAGTTTTTAAACTAACAGAAGGAAGAAGTATAATAATAAGCAATCACAGGCTTAACTATTTTGTTACTCCTTGTCCAAGTGGCTGCAGATATAACAGAATCAGACACAAGCCCCCCACTTATCTCGTTCTTTTTTCAGCTTAACCCCAGTCAGCTTTCAACACCTTTGAGGACATTAACCCAAATACTACCAAGAACAGTCGAGCCAAATTTCATCCCACCGTTCTCTCCATATGTTACTGCTTACAGAAAAAGTCTAATTGCGGTTTCTTGAATTCAACTAGTGGGTTCTGCAAGTGGTTCGACACTTACAATAGTTGTATTTTAAAACTTGCTTTGGTTGCCATTTTGAACGGCAGAATTGAACCACAGTGCTTATTATTTTGCAAGTTATTTCACAGACCAAAAGGGATTCTAATTTGGCAATGATTTAGAGAATACCCCCTTGGGAATACATGAATTATTTGGACACTTCACAGATAACCTTGCCACGATAACTCTCACTCACTGATGATGTTCTATTACTGGCAATTAATGTATGTCTATTTCTTGAATAATGTGGGACAAGCAGCTTCAAATAACATCTAGAGAATTTTATTAATCCTACCCATGTAGAAGTAAGTATAAGAATATGAAGTACACAATCTCCAAATCTGCCCAAAAATCATGAAATGAGGGTGCTCACCAGTATCTAGAAAGGCGAAGGATTTCAGAGGCAAGCAAACGGCCCTTTTGCACATTTTCCAGTAGTGTGATGAATTAAGAAAAAGATTTTTGGGCATTTCTTTGAAAATGCATTCCTTTATTTTGAATTGGACCAAGGGAGTAACTAAAAACAAATACATTTAAGTACCTCCATTTTTTATTCCCACTGGGAATGGTTATCAAGATATCCACAGTATCATTTTTAATGTGCAAATCAAACAGGCCACGTTTTTCTAGACATCCATTGATAAGGATGCTGTTGCTCTGTCACTAGCAGCTTGCATTTTAACAGCAGATCTGTACACCACGTCATAGGCACTCCTATACAAGTCAGTCAAAAATCCTTTTTTTGTTTTAAGTGAGGAGCACCATAAGAGGAAACACTAACAAACATTCAAATTATCATCACTTGTCATGTCAGCTGTTTTAATGTTATTTATAACAAAACTGATTACTTGCAAGGCATGAGCGTGAACCACATCTCACATCAACATTAGAAATTAAACAGCTGAGTTTAAATTTTAGTATTAATAATCCCACATTTACTGCATTCTCCTTTGAGGAAAAAGAGGAATACATATTTAAGTTCCATGCTACACAGTTTTTCAAAACACCTTAAGATTCATCGATATAGTGTAATAGTGAAAAAATGATGCAGTAGTTTTTAAAACAAATAAAACAAAGGACAGAAGCTTAAGAAGGAATACTAGTAATATATTTTCCAACCTACACAAAAAAAAAATTGGGAGTGAGGACAATGAGGACATGTTGTAACATGGGCTTGTTGGAACCACAAGAAGGTGTTGTTATCTTTGATAATCACGGCCTTTTCTGGAAATCAGGGTGGTTTTTGTCATGGAGTAGTCCAGAGGACTCAGCTATCACTGAACAGAAAACAGCACAGGAAATTTGGGTTTATTCCTATTGCATT
Organism: Syrrhaptes paradoxus; assembly: GCA_013400615.1. Classification (NCBI taxonomy): domain Eukaryota; kingdom Metazoa; phylum Chordata; class Aves; order Pterocliformes; family Pteroclidae; genus Syrrhaptes; species Syrrhaptes paradoxus. The sequence goes on from VZTO01014176.1 coordinate 68,775, forward strand.
GGCTAGGTTTGCTACCACAGACCTCTGGCAAGGCTGCCTGGAAAAAGTTAATCTGAAAACCTAAGGCAGTCATTTAACCCTATTTAATTGATTTTGCATTAAACCCAAAGGTGTTGCAATGGCTAAAACACCGAATTATCACTTTAACAATAATTTAATGCAAGATTCACAATGTATCACATTAGTAACCATTTAATTTGCAGCCATGCTATGTTCTTGCAGATACTTGCAATAACTTATTTCTTCCTGTTTTCTAACTTGTTTCTCTCTTAAAAAAAACAAACCATGATCCCAAACACCATGCAAAATTTAACTCTGAGGAAGTGACCAACAGATTAGGAACAGACTTGTTTCAGATCTTGCTCATTCATTCTAAACTCAGGCACTTCGCCGTCGCCTCGTAGTTATTGTCCCACAGCCAATCTTGAAGCAGCTGATTGTTAAAAGCATTTCAGTATTGGCTCTTACCAGGTGGTGGTGGACAGGGCCTCGTGGGAGTTCCTGTTTTAGGGGGCAAGGCAGGAGGAACATCCTCATTTTTAGCTGGTGGGTCCTCAAATAAGTTTTTAGTTATGATCACATTGTTGACAGAACCTGATGTGGAAGAGCTAAAGGGATCCTCATTGTTTGCCTTCAACAAAGAAAACAGCAACATATGCATTTTCAGTGCAATTCTAGTGTACTTTCCCTTCTTTTCAATTATGCAATATTTATTTAGAACTGAAAGTTTGGACTAAGACAAAAAGAAAATACTTCTGCTTGTTTTTAAAAATATCATACACATACTCCAGTGGACTGAAAAAAAAGAAAAATCAGGAACAGCTAGTATGTACAGCAGTAGAAACCCGAGTGCAGTTACACATGCAAAAGTAACAGGTCTGCTGTTAAACTCTGCAAATTTTTAAAAATTATTATAATATCACTTCAAATATAGCAAAAACATTTATACAGCCAGAAAGATTACATTGCATTCTTCACAGCGGGACTGCAGGTCAACTTGCTATAAAGACCTCTTTTTCAAGAAGGTCGGCCATTATAAATTTTAATAGCGGCAAAACTGTGATGAAACTGCTGGTAGAGAGTGTAAGCTATGCCTTGTCACTGCGGAGTGTCACACATTTTCTGAGTGGCACTAGCCTCATATTACCTTTGACAGCATGCTGAAGTCAGCAAAGCCACTTCCAAAGGATTCATTTCCGAACAGAGAGGCAAAGGGATCTGTAGCTAAATACACACAAATCAAGCAAACAGAATGAAATTAAAAGTTACATATGAAAGAGACTGAAAAAAATCCCACAACAAAAAAGCAACTGTTACATATTTTGCAGCATACACTAATCCAAATGAAATATTTTATGTGGTGGGCACTTACTATTTAAGTTATTAAGTAGCTTTTACAAAAACTTTAAGTGTCAACTACTGATTAGGCTAACACCAAAAATAACCAAAAGCAAATAAAAATAAAACCCAAGAAGTCTGATGTGTATAATCGACTTTTACCTGGATCATTTGATGTAGTAACAGTTGTTCCACCAGGAGCAAAAGGGTCATTCTTCTTTGATATCTCTGTCTAAAATAAAAAATTCCTTTGGAGGGAAAGTTGTTTTTCAGCTTAAAAGATTCCTCATTCTAAGAATAAAATCACGATTTATTTTAGTGTAAAAGTTTTAAAATAAAATATTTTGGAGGTAGCTTTTATCAGCATTGGTAAAGAAGTCTGTTAACAGAAGCTCCTCGTCAAAACAGTGATTCACACTTTCAAAGAATGAAAAAAAGGTACAATAGGTACTTGGTAACCACTAACTCAAAATTTAAGCATATCTACCACTCATTTTGGTCTCCGATTTCTACAATCAGAGCCACCTTCATGAAGATATACTAATTACAAGATATCAACACCACAAAGGTGGGGTAAAGCATTTACAGTGAATGCATAACTTAACTTCAGAAATAATGACCTCAACAATCAACTGCTAATCCCACACCACAGCTCTGACCCTTGTGGGTTTTTTTTTTTTCCTCTTCTGTACTTATTATCAGACTGTAATATGACCAAGAATTGGCTGTATTAGAATATTAAGACTTGGCAAAGGATAGTGTGCTGAGTCAGTATTGAAGATTGTAGAAAACTAATTTTTAAGGTTGGAGGTGTGTAATATGACCTTGAGATCTGCATGATGGGCACAGCATGGGAGGACAGGAACACCACTATTAGGTGCAGTGATTTCTCACTATCCTGGTTTTTGTGGGCTCCCCTCAGGCACACTTTACAGCCACTTAGCTTGCTTCCTAATTCTGATCCACATGTATCTAGTTTTTGTATATGTACGTGCATATTTTATCCACACACAAAACGGGAAGTGAAGCATGAACAGAAGCAGTACTGAGAAGGAAAGGAGATGAGACAAACATGAATGACATGAAGAATTTCAACTTCTTGGATTGTGTTTGTCCATCAACCCTAAATAGAACCTCAATTTCATTAAGTTCTATCCTACATCGGACAAGTTTTCATGCCCAACTCAACCTTATTATAGGCTCAAGACTAACCAATAACTGCTCAGTTACAATGCGAACAGCTAAAACTTACACTTAAGTACACTTGAAAGAGGTAACTTCAGTAAGAATCTCC
>VZTO01014176.1:71977-83981 GCA_013400615.1 Syrrhaptes paradoxus
TGAGTGGCACTAGCCTCATATTACCTTTGACAGCATGCTGAAGTCAGCAAAGCCACTTCCAAAGGATTCATTTCCGAACAGAGAGGCAAAGGGATCTGTAGCTAAATACACACAAATCAAGCAAACAGAATGAAATTAAAAGTTACATATGAAAGAGACTGAAAAAAATCCCACAACAAAAAAGCAACTGTTACATATTTTGCAGCATACACTAATCCAAATGAAATATTTTATGTGGTGGGCACTTACTATTTAAGTTATTAAGTAGCTTTTACAAAAACTTTAAGTGTCAACTACTGATTAGGCTAAAACCAAAAATAACCAAAAGCAAATAAAAATAAAACCCAAGAAGTCTGATGTGTATAATCGACTTTTACCTGGATCATTTGATGTAGTAACAGTTGTTCCACCAGGAGCAAAAGGGTCATTCTTCTTTGATATCTCTGTCTAAAATAAAAAATTCCTTTGGAGGGAAAGTTGTTTTTCAGCTTAAAAGATTCCTCATTCTAAGAATAAAATCACGATTTATTTTAGTGTAAAAGTTTTAAAATAAAATATTTTGGAGGTAGCTTTTATCAGCATTGGTAAAGAAGTCTGTTAACAGAAGCTCCTCGTCAAAACAGTGATTCACACTTTCAAAGAATGAAAAAAAGGTACAATACATGCAACGTACTTGGTAACCACTAACTCAAAATTTAAGCATATCTACCACTCATTTTGGTCTCCGATTTCTACAATCAGAGCCACCTTCATGAAGATATACTAATTACAAGATATCAACACCACAAAGGTGGGGTAAAGCATTTACAGTGAATGCATAATTTAACTTCAGAAATAAAGATCTCAACAATCAACTGCTAATCCCACACCACAGCTCTGACCCTTGTGGGTTTTTTTTTTTTCCTCTTCTGTACTTATTATCAGACTGTAATATGACCAAGAATTGTCTGTATTAGAATATTAAGACTTGGCAAAGGATAGTGTGCTGAGTCAGCACTGAAGATTGTAGACAACTTAATTTTTAAGGTTGGAGGTGTAGGCTGTGGTGTGTAATATGACCTTGAGATCTGCATGATGTGCACACCATGGGAGGACAGGAACACCACTATTAGGTGCAGTGATTTCTCACTATCCTGGTTTTTGTGGGCTCCCCTCAGGCACACTTTACAGCCACTTAGCTTGCTTCCTAATCCTGATCCACACGTATCTAATTTTTGTATATGTACATGCATATTTTATCCACACACAAAACGGGAAGTGAGGCATGAACAGAAGCAGTACTGAGAAGGAAAGGAGATGGCAAAGGATGGAGACAAACATGAATGACATGAAGAATTTCAACTTCTTGGATTGTGTTTGTCCATCAACCCTAAATAGAACCTCAATTTCATTAAGTTCTATCCTACATCGGACAAGTTTTCATGCCCAACTCAACCTTATTATAGGCTCAAGACTAACCAATAACTGCTCAGTTACAATGCGAACAGCTAAAACTTACACTTAAGTACACTTGAAAGAGGTAACTTCAGTAAGAATCTCCACATTACGAGGGCTTCAATGACTCTTATTAAAAAACCCACAAGAAAACCCAAACAACATACCCCTATAGAACAACTTGACTTTTTAGAGGGGAAACCCCATACACCACAGCAGATTTCAGACAGACTATAGAACATACTTATTGATCCTAAAATCTTTGAAGGCAAAAATCAAGTGTCTCAATATAACTTGCTGAGATTAATCTTGGGTTTCTTTCAACACTTAGTAAAATCCACCAGCTACCGACAGAGCTTAGTTCGTTATTCTCAAATGTTCTTATCTGCAGAGCAATGAAGCTCCACATGGAAACATTTATAAAATGTTTTTATTTTTACTTCTATTTCATTTCACTATTTCTAGAAAATAGGACACACAAGAAAAAAAAAGACAAGACAGAGCCATGGGGTTAGAAGTAACCTTTTACCTATATGATTTCTGAATATCAGCATTTCAGGTCATGCCCAAATGTACAAAACAGGTTATTTTGTCCAAATCATATATAGACCAAAGTAAAAGGAATGCTGTTAAACTTACTGTGGTATTATTACTGTTGTCTGCCGTGCTAAAAGGATCAGTGCCAGCAGTCACAAAAGGATCAGTGGAAGACTGTTTGAAAAAACAGTCAGCTGCAAAAGGATCTGAGCCTTTGAAGGGATCACCACCAAAGGGATCTAAGAAGCAAACATCATTAACATTTCTGCTAGATATACTTCACTTGATATCCTAAAAACTAAAGGTTATGTTGCTTTTTCATCCTACAAGGTGACACATTTAAGACAAAGAATCTTTGAAGTATGAAATTAATCTGTGAATAATTTGTATTCTGTGATTCAAAACATGCAAGCCAACGTTTTCTGTACATCATAAAACACTTTGGAGGCAATCACATAGGTTTTTCAACCAAGCCCCCTAAAACTGAAGCATTTTAAAAAACCTCATGTTTCTCATAACTCTCCTACCCTCCTCTCCTTCACTCCCCAAACACAACTGATACTTTCTTACTCAGCACTTGGTGCACAACACTATTTTGCCAGAGCATTCCTACTGGCCTGTCACAGCTTGGACCCCTACCCATTCCCTCCTGGATGGTTCATGTCTACATCTCAAACAACGGGCAGAACATTTTCTAAAGAGGCTCCACCAGGAGTGCTTAGACAGAATATTTCTAAAGAAGAGGTGCCACCATGTCTACGAGCAGCTGGACCAGAGTATGTTGGAAGAAAAGCTCTTTTGTGAACGAACACTAGCGAGTTGTTAATGTTCTGAGTGACTCTGAGGCTCTCCCTGGGGGGAGGGTTGAGGTGGGGCAAGGGTGCTGAGGGCTGGAGTCGTGGAGAACCAGCTGCCTCCTCCCACAGCCAACCTGGATGCAGGGCTGTTGCGCCCCCCAAAGGTCAACCCCGAAGGTGACTTGGATCAGAGCACACCCCCGCCCCCCCAGGAGTGGTCCTGGACCAGACCAAACGGTATATAAGGTGAAGCCCAAACTATACTCTTTTGTTGACCCATCATCACCCCACACAAGGAGTTTCTACCTGAAACAAAGACTTCTACCTGAACAGAAGACACGTGTTGGAATGAGGGATTGGTGATGTTCTCTTTCTGTTTGTGTGTCTCTGTCCCTCTGTCTCTTTTTGCCCCTCTTTCTTACCTTTCAACTCTTTCTTACTCTGTCTTCTGTCTAATTTTTGCCTCCAAATGATTATTGAGCATTATTTGGTGCTTGCTTAATGGATAAGTGCTGTTTGGTGATAACTGGTAAGTGTGACTTCATGCTTGACTCTGAGAAGTTGATTCATTATATCTTTGCAGTTGCAGAGGTAAATAAAATTGTGTTGTATTGTTCCTTGAGTCACTGTCTGACTCCACCTAGCTGGTGCTCCTTTTTGGGGAATCACAAAAAACTTCTCTCGACCGTTCACTGTAGTGTAGCGAGACATGGCCATTTTGCTTCTTCTGTCACCAGTAACTCCATTCAGGAGTTATAAGCAAATAACACAATGACATTGCCTATACAATCTACATAGACACTTCCCACCTTTTTTGATATTTAGTTCTCAAAAAAGATGGTAAATTAAGAGCCTTTAAGAGAGTACGGTCTTTTACACAGTCTTTGTATACAAACCATGCAGCAGGAGTTTGGGGCCTTCTGCTCACCACCTTCACATACTTAAATCCCAAATAAAGACACTTCCCAACAGCAAGACAGAAGTTCACTGGCAATGAGCTTCTCTGAAAAGCTTTAGAACAAGTGGCCAGCTGCTACTGCCATGTATCTATCTATCCTATGGTGGCTTTTTCTGGTCATTAGCACTTTTTTGCACTGAAAGCAATGACACTTTTCCCCACATACTCTTCCAATAGGAATCATTTAGAAGAACAAACACTTACCAATTTTCCCAAAAGGGTCATCTTTGAAGGGATCACCTGTTTTTAAAAAAAAAAAAAAATTACTTGTCACCAAGCATATACTCAGCTGAAGCCTTTTCGATACAAACTAATTTCTACAGACTTAATTTAAAAACACTTTCACTCAGAGGAATAATCTCATTATTTTCAGTGAAACAACAAGAGCTGTCATTAGACAAAGCAAATATTAATCAAGTACCAGCATGAGCAGCTCATACACACAAAAGCAGCCATCTCAACGATGCATTTCTGTTGTCTGTAAACACCCACATTACGCAGTATTTACCACCACACTATCCAGGCTAACCACTGATAGAAGCTTAGTCCCAAGTTTTGATTAATCCGCACAGGCACCATGGATGGTAGCTCCTAAGTGTTCATTTCTCTACTGGATGCATGGTCCCAACTGCATCAGTTGTACTCCCTCATCTATGTCCAAGAGATGCAGATGTACTGTCGCTTAGCTGTAGGTATCTACTCCTGAACATACTGAGCACACAAAGCCCAAAAGGTTGGTTACTAACAGACATACCTTCCTCCTCTGAAAGAAAAGCCTTGTTATGTGCTGTAAGTAGGACAACTTCAATATAAACAAAAACAAAGCAATATCTACATAGAAACACTCAAGCTGTTTTAAATTACTTTAATTTATTCATTAAAATTATTAAATCTGCACTGACATTCTTTCAGAAGCCAAGTGATCTGAAACAAATTTAGCTTGTTTTCCTTTTGAAGCAGTACAAGCTAAGTTGATCAGACCACGCTGATTCTGAAAGCATGTAAAATCATATTAATGTGGCTGAAAACATCTGCTTCAAATCCAAATTATCTTCCCTTCTCCAAGTGGCTCCATATAGACAGATCACTTTTTCCAACATAAAAGAAAAAAATAAAATCAGAGCACCAGCATTCACACGTGGCAAGTTCTTAAAATAAAGCATAGCACTTCCACAAGACGAACAGATGGTGCAGTTCCACGTTACCTTTTTCTGAGTGCTGAACTCACCAGAAGTAGGCCACAGCCATTCATTCTCAACCACCCACACCCCCCCCACACCACAGCCGACTGAACCCTGGGTTAATCTGTTTGTGGATCTGTGATGTAAATTAGCAGGGGGTGGGAGGTAAGAGAGGTACTCAGAAAAAGTGGTGAGGGAAAGGTGCAATTCTCACAGCTAATCACAAAGTCCGCAAAGAAGGAAGGAGAAACACCCTGGAACTCTCACTTCCATTTTTTTAACACTACTGGTTCCACACTCCTGTCACTCAAACACCTCCACCTTTATTTCATAACGAGCAGTTCCAAGGTGAAGAGAGATGTGTTCATACAAGATCTGTTTCTGCAAATCTGCACTTAGAGAAAAGAGTTTACTTACTGCCAACAAAAGGGTCAGACTGGAAGAACTCTAAGTTGGCTTCAGAAACTAGATCAGGCAATGAATGAGATTCAGCATCAAACGGATCTTCCTGGGCAATGCCAAAGAAGCAGAGAAAGGTATTAAATTTTTAAGACATGCAGGATGGGAAACACTTATGTCATCTTGTGTTACCATTTAGTAGTTTCATAAAGCTGGAAAAAAAGAGATAACTAGAATTCTACATAATTAATCAATGGAGCTCCAAAATATTTCTCAACAACCTGCCTGCTATATGAAATGAAACGTTTTCATGACATTACACTCTAAATAAAAATAATAAAAGAAGTGACAATTTTATTTCTCTGTCCTTCTATGACCATCACCCAAGTGACATGATGCAAGCCTGAAACAGTTTAACTAGGATTTTTAAATTTACTTTTTCCCCCCCAAACTCACTTTTTTGGTAATAGTTGCAGCTGGGGTCTCTTTATCTTCTTCCACAACAGAGGTTGTTGTTTCAGGACTATTCCTGACCTATATAAGGATAAAAACAATTCACTATAAATGAGTAAATAGAAGACTACACAATATACACCATTTGAAGTCTTAAATAGCTAAAAGAATGTACTAAAGGCTACTTCCAGAAGTTCATACTTATTATAGAACATACTGAAACGTTCCATAAATCTTGTGAAAGTTAAAAAAAAAAATCAAGAATCTATTGGGACATAAGCAGGGACATTTAAAGCAAGACAGCTTTAGATTTTCTGTACTATTCCTTATTCCAAGCAGACTAGAAGCAGCTGCTCTCCTTTAATGTTAATTCTACTATTCTATTTATGATATTTTGCTTTGGAAACAAATACAGAAAAATCTTTATTGCCACTTTCCAGCCACGCTAAAATTGCTTCGTTTTCTGCTTATCAACTTTCAGATTGCTGAAACATAGTCCCTCAGCATAACACCCTAAAATTTCACTTGTGCAAGTGTTCAAAAACATAAACAATCTTGACACATTCCTAACTTATTCCAACTTCACAGCTGCATTGCATCATGATCAAGCAGGCAAAACACTACTCACTGGAGACACACTGTTTATTTGTTCATCTTCTGCTATACTTTCCCTTTCAGCATTCTCATTAAGGTTAGCAGTTTCACTGCTGCTGTTGCTAAGACTAGAGTGATCCGCAGTTCCATTAACAAGTGTATTATGTGGCTGAAAGTGCCAACTAAATTGGTTATTTTCCAATTCTTTCAGCTCAAGAAGTTTTGTCTGCACCTGTAAACAGAAATAAATGTATACACATCAGTACGGCAGCACACAGAAGCTAGTATATGACTATCCCCTCTAAATATAAGATAGAAGGGACATGTCTGAAAATCTTATTTTCAAAAGCAAATATAGTAAAACCCATGTTCTTTCAATCAAAGGGTGAAATTTGAGAGATAAGCAAAAAATTGGATTTAGAAGAGATGCCATGTGGTTGAAGGACAGACCTGAGAACCTTCTCCTGCCAAGAAAGCAGACTGCATCACTGTCAGCATCAAGAATTGTTGCTTTGTTTCTATTCAAACTCATAAGAGTTGCAAAGCTTTCAGGTTGTTGGGTTTTTTTGTTTTTTTTTTTAAATTATGTATTTGCAATTGCCTCAAACTCTAAATTAAAAAGGCTGCTTTATCAGAATTCTCATCTTCCACGAGGGAATATTACAAACTCATTATCTTCTCTCACATAACTTTTGAAGGCTACAAAATCCACAGTTTATCTTCCTAAGCAGACAGTTACATCCACACATCATTATTTCAGGAATGTGCTTAACGCAGTGCCTCACAGCAAACATTTACAACCAATCTGCCAGTTATGAAGGAATTATCGGATTTGGCAGATTACACAGAAAGATGAACATAGTTCAGATATTTAGGTGTCTAAATCCCACTGACTTCTGTTAGGTCAGTCACCTAATAGTGTTTTCATTGCCTTGCACATGTCACAAGTCAGGCCGCAACAAAAACACCACCAGGTGTCTTTCAAATACACTGACCTCGGACCAACCATTAGATAATTTTGCCTAAAGTGCCAAAGCACCTTTTGTTCATTATTTGTGAGCCAAGAGCAATAAAATCAAGAGTACTGACATAAAACCTATTAAAAAAATTGTGTAGTACAGTCAAGCATAACCACTTATATCATCTTCAAATTTGTTCATTGCAAGTACCTCTTGATAGTACATTAATATTGAAATAGCACAACCTTCTCTCTACTTGTGATGAAGCCATCTAAAATACGTTCATTTACTTCTCAGTTTCTAAACACCAAAGCCAAATTTTAAAACTATGAATATGTTATAAGGCTTTTCAACAGAAGAAAGGGTTCTTGCATGAAAAGCAGCAGTGGAAGTCTTAAGGAAAAAAAAAATTGATAAGTTTCAGACATGAATTCAGTGAAATGGCCGACCCAAAAGTCAGCAATTTCTAGGGTTCAAAGTTAACAGGAAGGCTTTTTGTTTTGTTTTTAACTTGATAACAACGTGATTCTGGCTCATATATTAGACAGATGGCAAGTCGGAGAAGAGTGATGAGAAAGGGTGTCCAAGCTAACACATCACTGAAGTAACAATAAATCACTGATTACAGATAGGAGCTAAAAGTGTTCCTTTAACCTAATAGCAGCCACTTCAAAGCACAGTTTTGTGCTTAAAAACCAGTGCAGCCATCTCTGCTTCTCAGTATCTAGTCTCAATCCAATCTGTTCTTACATTCACCTTACTTTCAACTCTCAATAATGCACTAAGCAAATGTTATGAGTAAATTTATACTGGCATCACATCAATTAAAGAACAGTGAAGGTGTAGCCCAGGCCACAGCTGAAGGAAGAAAGCTTAAATAACTACTGGATATAGAGAATTTAAACATGCATTGCCCATTTTTAATTCATTACATTGAGATAAGTTATTTATGAAGTTTAACAAATGAATCCCTTTTTATTAATAAAACTTGGAGAAAAATAATGAAGTATCTTGAGCAACTTGAATCAGCCTCTAAGAATCCTAACAACTATTAGCACAGAACATGTGTAAGCAACTAAAGACATGAGTAACCAGTGAAGAAAAAAGAAACTAATGCCTTCCCCTTATGAAAAACCACACTAAAGGTTGTCAGCTAAAAAAAAATTTTTTTTTTTTAGCCTTTCACACTGCCTTACTGAATTGATTTCCTGTTGTGAATCCTGCAGATGTTGCTGAAGAGGTCCCAGCTGTGCCCGCCCAGACTCTATGCAATGCTCAAGCTCTGCAGTTTCTTGCTGCAGGCGACTCAGTTCCTCTTGCGCTTTGGTCAGTTCATCTTCATACGCTGAAATCTTTGATTCCTGACTTGTTATTTCAGCCTTCAGCATTGCAATCTAAAGCATGAACAAATATTTCAAAGCCAAATTAAAAAAAAAACACCCATACCACCTCCAAACACATCCAAATACTATTATTTATGACCAGAAAAAGTAAAAAACTCATAACTGTTGCAGATATTATAGATCATACCTGAATGAAATGTTAATTACCTATTGGTTTCAATAAGATCACAGTATTATAGCTGTTTCCTGACCAATATGGATATTTTCAATACTAAAAATATCATTTTAGACCTTAAAGAAATACTATAGCCTTATATTACAAGAAAACCTACATAACCATAAGATTTTTTTAACAGATAAGAAATCAGTCTCAGAAATCAGTGCTTCTATTGCATTATAATTTTGTATTATTTGCACTTAGCCTTTTTTGTGTCTCTCAGTACATTTGTTGACACACTGAGACTAAATTAGGAGATCACTGAAGTGAGTGACGCATTTCCTATCCTTTCTTGGGCACAAAATCTTGACACTCAGGCTGTTTATTCATTAAAGTTTTTTCTCCTGCCCCAACACCTGTAAGGCTGAGTTCTTCAAAATGAGGCATTTACTCTTTCAGGGGCCTTAGCCACTAGACCTTACCAAATGGGCCTCCTCTGCACACTTCTGCCTGATGTCATTAAGTTGCTCTTCCAACTTGGCCTTCTGCTCATCAAGATCATTAAGGATTTCCTGTGCTTCCTGTTTCTGAGCTTGCAGCTTTTGCAGATTACTGCTCTCCCGCTTTACTTCATCTTGTAGATCCTGTAAATAAAACAGATTAGCTTTGCATTTCCTCCCTCTCTCCTCCAAACCACTGAATTTTGCAGTATAAACTGCAGTACTAACTCAGATTTCCAAGTACCAACAAATTCTCTTTCACAAGCTAGCATCTGTAAAGTCAGAAAAGCAATATTCTCAAATTCTATTTCTAAAACATAAAAATAATCATGATATTTGCTTCTTCTTTTCTTTAGTATAAAGAATCTCACTGAAATATTTAAGATTGTGCATCAACACAGAGATTTAACTGTTCTACTCCCAGGGAGGTTAAGGTTTCATTTTGAATTTAGAAGTCACCTTTATTCAGGCTGCTACATTGCCTCTCTCCTATGTTTTAGCATTATCTTTTACTCAGTTCTTTAATAATTGAAATTCTTTATTCTGTTCCTTCCTCCTTCCAAATCAAATGGCCAAAAACAGGAACTTGTTTTAGCAACATGGTAAAGGACCAAACCAAAATGAACTCCCTTCTAGAGCCTCCCTGCCTCTGATTGTGCAAAAATCAGCCAAAGACTTATTTTCCATGTAACAGCTCTGGTAAGAAATGCACACTCTGTACACAACAATATGGCACCCTTCGACTTAGGAAACAGGAGTAAGTACGTATCTTGTGTTTTAAGTACATTAAGTAGCATAGCATGATAATTAGGTCATTTCTGAGCAACAAGAATGGTTACACTTCAACAAATTGCAGAGATAACATTGAAAAAAATGTCAAGAAAAGAAATTAGGTAAAAAAGAATCGTCAAAGTCAAGAGGAAGAGATAATACAGGGAGATCAAAACGGATTAATACAGAAGGAAAAGTCTCAGATGAAAAGAGAAGACTGCAGCTTTTCTGAGAAAATGTGTTAAGAAAGAATCATGAGGAACAGGAAAAAGCGAATAGAGATAAAAGAAAATCAAGGAGGATCAGAAAGCAAACAGATTTGAATTTCTGATTAGATCATACATTTGTGTGCTGCTCTACGCTAAGATCACACTGTCCTTTTTTAAGGGTGCTTTGTCTGGGTGGGTTTTTTTGGTGAGGGAGATTTCATCCACCTGTGCCAACACCTCCAGATAATCAGGACAAAAAAGCCAGACAGAAATAGAAACACATATGGTGCAGCAGTCAGATGCTAGGGAAACAGGTAACCTCAAGACAACTGGAAGACTACCTAATGAAACACCACAGATGCTTTTACAAAAACAAACAAAACCCCAAACTGGTGTACAGCAGTCAGACTAGGTGAATTACTGGTTATTTCTAATCTATGAAAGGCAAACCAGTGTGCACACAAAAAGCTCTGACAGCAGCTGCTGACTTGGATAATTGGGACACTCCTGATCCATTCATTCCTTGCGTTGCTTTGAAAAGCAATTATCAGCTGACATTCAACACAAGCAACAGGAGAAAAAGAGATTTCAGTCTCCTTCCTCTGAAAAAATTCACAGACACACGAGCTAAATATAGATCACTTCCACTCTTGCTACTGTTCCTTGAAGCCCAATGTCTGTCCTAGGCACAGCAGTAGAGAAGCACTGGAGAAACCTCACCAAGCCTGATGGTTCCCAGAAGAGAAAAGGAAAAAAAAAACTAGAAAAACCCCAAGAAACACCACTCCAAAATTAAAGGTCAGACTAGATACGATACACAGAACTGTGAGTAATACACAAAAATACACCTTCATGAAGTAAACCGGGCTCCAATTAAGCTCTGATTTCAAAGAACACCCTCAGCAGAGAAGCGTCTTTAACGTTCAAGCACAGAATGAGATTTTACATGGAAACCATTAACATATTTGAGGTGGTACAAACTAGTATTTCTATGGTAAAAGTAATCCTTGTATTCAATTTACGATCATTTTAATNGAAATATTTGGGACAATTTGGAAGGCAACCTTAACAAAACCACTTTTCACTTCCCCCCCGATTCTTCTCTGAGGCAGGGTCTCACATGCAGCTACATTTTTTTCCCCCAATTTATGCAAACATATTATGCTTTATTCAGGAGTTATATGCATTTGTTCTAAAAATTTCTTTACAAAGTTTCAGTGTTCCACTGAACAGCAAAACATAGATCTTTGGCCTTCATGTCCATAAAATTCTAGGGAACGTGCAGTAATTGCTGGCAAAGCCAGGTGAATCGCCACTTATTTCAGAGTCTCAGCAGACAAACCATGCCCATACGTGTGAAATGCTAAATGGAAAATGAAAGTCTTGTGAATGTGCCCAGAAGCCCATTGTTTGAGGCAGTCTAGCTGCTGAGGCACACCGTCCTCCAACATCTGTGTCTGGAGGAGCAGGCTGGTGATGAGAGAGCAAGGGGACAGCCAGGTAAAGGCATTTTCAGGTGCCACTTGGTATGTGGTCAAATTCTAGTGTTTTAGTTACACATTCACTCTGTCAAACCAAGTTCTTCACTGCCAAGAGGAACATTTCATATCAGAGTTTATTACTCCTGTATTTATAGGAAAATGCTAATCCAATCACAGGGTAAATTAAGGAAATTGTGCCTTGGGAGTTTCTTCATCTTTGTTACTTTGCCC
>VZTO01014177.1:6439-16517 GCA_013400615.1 Syrrhaptes paradoxus
GCCTTTAAAATATATATTCACTCTTGTCCGTAGATAATTTACTCAGTGAATTAAGTTTTGAAATACAAACATAATGCTTTTCTTCAGCTTCTAATAATGGGTCATTTGTCATCCACTACGAATAAAATTAAACTATGTTTATGCCGTAGCATTTTACAAGCTAATGACTGCAAAACAGCTGTTACCTAAATGAGAAGATTGTTTGACTGATATAAAAAAAATAAAGCAAGAAAGCACATCACTTTCACGTGCCTTTCAGTTTTAAATGTGACCAGAATACTATTTATTTTCAAACTTCTAAAAAACCTCACTTCTAAGTTTTTCCCATCTTCTCCTTCCACAAAAAAAAATAATATAGTGGGTCCTCCACACTGCTCATATATTTTGCATACCGAACTTATTCCCTGTTCTTTGAATACAGTCAAAAGTTGCTCTTAATTGTAATTTTACAACTCTTGTCAGTGAAAATGGGCATGTAAGAGTGAGCAAATTACTCACAGATGGACAACTTCAATGTCTGTCACTGACATCATTCAGGAACTAACAGGTACTTTGGTATAATCACATTTTGAGATTTTGACATCTGTTCATGACCTGCTCTCAGTTAAATATTTATAGAGGAAATTGCACAAAAATAAGAAATTAAGAAGTTTTAAATCGTCCTTTGTCTTCCATTGTTGTAACCATGTTTTAAACCCCCCAACTAGCCTCAGTTGCTCCAGCATTAGCGGGATATTTTGTCATGCACAGCAGCAAAATAAAAGTGACGTTGGGAAGTCTGTTGCCTGAAGTATGTGGAAGACAGTAAGTCAGTCCTAGCTTTTTTGGAATCTGTGTATGTTCTCTCCCCTCTCCTTAGACATTGTCTTCATATAAGTCAAGACTCAAAGAGACCTTATAATTTTATCTTGTCTGCTGTTTTACTTGGACCTTAGATTCACAAATTATTTTCAGTTATATTTAATTAAAGTTCAAAAATTTCAAACTGTGCAACCTAGTACAAATAAGAAAAAACATGAAAGAATGCAGGATATAGATGAATTTCATTTTTACTATTTACCGAGTGACATGCATTTTGTAGGACAGGAAGCCAGCACGGCTCAGTGAGACTGCTTATTATGAGATCAACTGAAATGAAATAATTTAAAATATTTTTAATAACAGTATTTTAAATGGTTTCCTTATACTGGTACTGGGACATGCAGCACAACAACCATGAAAATACCTTGAATTGCGCACAGTCCACATTACCAAAATACTTCTCGTTAAACTGCACAGTCAATAAACTTGACATACACCCATATGAGTGTCAGAGGTTTTCTTTACAATCTTGATTCAAAAATTGAAATAATGCAAATTTATATACAAAATGACTAATAATTAAAGATTGTATTTTGATTCTGGAGAGTAACTGTTGGTCTATTTCTTTGTTGGTTTAATTATTGATTAAAATGAATATATACTATACACTAGCAAAGTCCAAAATATGGTAACAGATGGGCAACAAATCTACTTCTCTAGGAAAGAAAAATAAGGGAAAAAAAATACAGAAACAACATTGTCTGAGCACACAGTGAGATAAAAACACCTAAAAATGTAATAAAATTAAAAATAGAGACATGTAGAACATGAATTACATGGAGCATATTACAAGCAGCCTAACACTGAAAAAAATAAATTGTTTTGCAGCTTTAACAGTTTCTGAATATCAGTTGGAAGCAGACTTGCCTAGAAAACTCAGAAAAACAGCCTGTTAAGTACTGTACTGAACTGCTCATATGTCAGTATCAATATTTCCTTTATCTATAGTCAAAGAAAATGAAAATCATGTCCTGTTAAGGTTAGTAATCAAATACTATAATGTTCAGCAAATTTAATGAAGAGTTCACAGTGCTTGTGAAGGATTTAGTTAATTGGTTTACAAGCACAATGATAGCTACTTCTGAAGTCTGTTGATTTTCTTTTATATTTTAACGCAAAACCAATTCCATAACTTTTACAACTCAAAGTAGCCCAGCAGATGACTAACTACATAAACCTTCCAAAACTTTTGAAATAAAATCCTTAAACGAAAATGTGCCTGCAGCTGCAGGACAGGTATTTCTCTGAAACACAGCTGACAGCTGGTCAAACTAGCAAACACCCCAAATACTAGAAAACAAGGCAACTAAACATTAAAAAAAAGAGAAGAGGGTGCAGGGGGAAGAAGAAATACACTAAGAAATACACTGCTACAGTACAAAGACTGCCACAGCAATAGTCAAACTGCTAATCATGGTTATAACCCAGGTTCACGTCGGTATGTACAATGCCAGAGAGCTGTCTGAGCTGATAAATCAGATTCTATCCTTTTAAAGATGTTTCTTGCTACCCCTTGCCTGTAATAGTACAGTTCTTTACTTATTCAGAGCATGAATCCTCTTTTACTCAGATCCTGTCCCTTTTGGCTCTATGCATCTCCTGGGAGTGCAAAATGATTCAGTGGTAACTTAGTCATTTGTGCACTGTACAAGATGATTTTACTGAAGAGGAAAAAAATAAAGGCTGCACTTATCAGTGGAAGACTTTGTGTTAAATAAAGATAATTAAAGCATCAACAATCCATCTACCATCTATTTCATGTTTAATTAGCCCCTCTTTCATCATAATGTGTTACTGAAGGTTAAATGTGGGTCACTTTTAAAAACTAACTGTAAAGTATTTAATATAATGCAAATTGAGAACAGAAAATTGAAATACTCTTCTGTACACTTTGCACCAAACAGTACTAATGTGAAATGTCTGAAAGACGTCACTAATGTAAATGCTTATACTTAGTGAAAATGTTCCCATTTTTTCCTCTACATTGCACTAGTGCTACCAAAACATCATTATTTTTATGATTATTATATTGTAGGATATTTTCTTAGCTGAAAGTTGTCTGTATATAAGCAAGAAAAAATATGATGGTTTCATGTATGGTTAAACTGATTGCATCCTTAACAGGTGAATATTGGGCCCTATAAAGGCTGCTGGCTATATGTACATATTTACGAGGAAACTGGCCCATTTAGCTTACAGATAAAATTCACATATGTGATAACCCACTAGTCAAAATGCTTCTACATTGCAATAAACTGATTAATGTTTGCAATGTTACAAAACAAATTAACTGTCTACCATACAAAGATTTTTTTTCAAAAATTAATTTTTACATATTTCACTTCCATGCAAATAAGACTTCGCAGGAAATGCATCTAGTTTTGTCTAGTGTGTCAGCACACACTGATGTGACAAATATTTTTCTTCACTAAACAGTACATTTCAAATGAGAAAAGGCATAGGGATCATTCATAGAAGCCTACAGAACTGGCCAGGAAACCAATACCTCGAGCAAAGAAATAATGCTGCTCAGAAATTCCTGTACTGGTTCTGCTAATCATACTGATAGTAACCAGTTACTCTTAAAAAAAAAAAAAAAAAAAAAAAAATAAAAAAAAAAAAAAAAAAAAAAAAAAAAAGGCAAACACAAGTGTGGTGTTTTAAGTAGTCAATAATAGTTTCTTGAGCAGAGCAAGCATAAAAGAAACCAAGATAATATGATGGCCAAACAAATGTAAACATATAAACAGGGTTTAAAAGGACTGTTTTCAACTAGCAATTGTTAACATGCTAATCTCATATTTGTGACTAAAGATTTAATTAAATAAACCTGCTCATAGGCCACTATTTTGCACTGTGAAACGAAGTGGAAAAAAAAACCAACATGTATTATAAAGATATATCTGTGACTAACACAAGAAAACAAACAGTTATTTAAAACTAAAAACTAGCACTAAAGTTATGACTAAGGATGCAACCCTCCAGGCTGCTAAGTGACTCCTCTCAGGCACTGAGCTCTCCTTATCTTGGGCTCTTTGCTGGAAGTTAGTAGTATCCAGGTTCCTCACATGCAACGTGCAGCACTTGGAGGTTTCAGATTTCAAATCTGTGATCCAGAAAAGCACTTGCTTTAAACACATCCCCATTCAGCAAAACTCTTCCGCATAGCTTTAACTTCTGGCAAGTGATTAAGACCTATGGAATACTAAGCAATTACATTTTTTTTTTTTGCCATTAAGTAGACATGTTAGTGCTTTACTGAATAGTAAATAATTGATAAATGGGAGGCTAAATCATATTTCAGAGCAATTCCATGCTACATAAGGTAAGAGTCAAACTTGTGAAAGATCTTCTAAAAAAGTGATGGTGAAATGTCATAAGTATACTGAATACAGAAATTAGTTTTAAATTTTATATAAAACATCTGATGTCAAGAAAGAGGAGAGTTACAAATTGTTTGTAGTTTTCTCCACTGAAGCTCTCCTATCCAGTACTGTATCAAACAACACGTATTTGAGAACTCATATAAGAAACTCAATGCATTACTGTAAAAAGGAAGTATCCAATAATCAGAATGAAAATAACCTGTATTCACTGGGGTACACCAGTAGGTCACATAAGTAGAGAATTTGTTTCCTGAACGCTATATTGTAGATATATGAAAGTTTCAATTACCAATTCTAATTACACTAATGGCAAATACGTATTGCTCTCATCTCCAGTAACTTAGAGCAGGTACGTTTTGCTATGTCCACTTACTTGTTCTAAAACTTTATACACCTTCTACTGTCTCCTTAGAACAAAGGGAACTGACAATGAGTAAATAAAGGCAGCCTTAGACATATCAACTAGCCTCCCTATCATGGTCCCGTCAATATGCTACTGGTTCAATTTCACATGTACGGCTTGACTATGAAACTATGTGATACATACACCACATCAGAACATTCACCTACAACTGCTTCGCATTCCTCTAAACAATACGCTGAACAAGAGCTCCATGTGGTTTGAGTATTTAGAATCCTCATGTGTTTTGCCTGATAAACCTATAAATTCTCCACTGTCAATGTTTGAGATGCGAAAAGTCTACATATTGTTTATGCAAATAAGCCTTATTGCATAATGTCTCCACTACTATGCAAAAGCATGAACAAAACTATATGACACTCAGCAACAAGCTGGCAAGTACCCAGGGAAGCAGTAATAGAAGTTTTGTGCCTGCTAGTCTCTCTTATAAAGTCTGTTATTTAGCACTACCTTTACTGTTTTCTTGAGCACTTGAAGTGAATGCTCT
Source organism: Syrrhaptes paradoxus (assembly GCA_013400615.1). Taxonomy (NCBI): domain Eukaryota; kingdom Metazoa; phylum Chordata; class Aves; order Pterocliformes; family Pteroclidae; genus Syrrhaptes; species Syrrhaptes paradoxus. The sequence continues at coordinate 11,595 of VZTO01014177.1, forward strand.
GCAAGTGTGCAAATATTTTCTACATATTTAAAAATAAAAAGCCAAGGAATTTGAATATTGGCTATAAACTACTCAGGTAAACTAACCTTCATAACAAACTAAATATTTAGTACAGGAAAACCATCAACATTGAGAAACTGGTTTTGTAACAAACTAGATAAATAATGAAGCAATTCAGGATGTTCTTTTAGCTTGATTGTTGCAAGTAAAAGTGTAATAAAGCCATTTTCTCCTACTAAGAAGTCTCCTAATGTATATCAAAATATATCCTTGAAAAATGTTAGGTAATGTAAAATGTATTCCTGTAATACAATCTTAAGTTTTTTATCAAGCAGAATAGTCATTTGTACAGTGTAATCCTTTACCACTTCTATACTTATCATGCAAAGACATTCTTTTACACTGAAAGTAGATTACACTTTGACAGTTTATAGTTCGTATGTTTAGATGAATTGCAGAAGCAAGAAAGAAGTGTTATCTGATTAGCATGTGTTCCACTGCTGCTTCATTATTCCAGTGTTCACCAAAACGGCGTAATCTACTATGCACTTAATAAGCCTTAGTAGATGGAAGCTGAGGAACTTTCTTAGTACTTTGTGTTTTGTACAGACTATTTTCAAACTGAAATTGTAATGCACTCTCCAGGAGAGAGTTAATGAAATGTATCACCCAGAAACTGTATCAAACGTTCTATAAATCTGTATCACTTGTAAAACAACATACACAAAAATACTGGCAGATAGTACATCAATCACACTCATTTTCTGGTGATCTGAAAGACTGAGTGGCTCGTACAATTCATTTTCTTTTACAGCATTTTAAGTATTTCTGAGCAGAATGCAAATACTGGCAACACATTGTAAAACTTCAATTGTAGTACACTAGCAGACATCTCAAAGTATAAAAAATGTCATGGTGTACCATATTCGTGTGTCAATAAGTTGAAAATAAAGCATTTTTGTCAAACTAGTCAGAATTTCCCTGTTCAGACTTGGCTCTGTATTTGCATGAATCAGCATTCATTTATTTCTAGATTCTTGTGTAGCATGCACTGTAGCTGAGGAAACATTCAGAACGTTATCTTACATGGAAAGATGTAATGGAAGTCACCAGCTGTTTTACTACCACCCAAAAAGTATTCCCCTAAAGAAAAATGACCTCTGTCAGGCTCCATATGTGTCTTACAAAATAAACAAAACACACCCTTTCGCTCAGGAGCTTGTTTCTCCTCTGTGCTATCCCTATTTTATCTCGAGAAATGTAAAGAAGTCCCTGCCATCAGCAGTTTTAGACTATGGGAGCTTCCCTGAACCCATCTCCACCAGCACAGCCGAACTGGGAGCCGGTCACTCGCGTCTCTGCTGCAGGCACACCGCTCTCCCAGAGGTCTCAGGGCAGCCCCGCTCTCTGCAGCCAGAGCTGGGCAGCAGCTAGGCTGGCAAATTAGGGCCTTTCAGCGTGAATGAATGAATTGCATGTGATATACTAAGGGAAAAAAAAATTAAAAAAGGCAACGAAAACACACTGGGGGGCGATTCTAAGCTCGCTAACATTTACGTGTATTCAGAGCAACCCCTACAATGAGTGCTAACTCTGTGGTGTAAATTGGACGAGAGATAGGCTTTGGAGATGATTTACGCATTCTGGTCCTAATGAACGACCTGGTAATTACAGCCATTAACACTTCATCCGGCTGCAAATCCGCTCTCACCCACAGCTTTAAAAACCGTCAGGGAGGCAGTAACCTCCTTTCCCCAAAACACCTGGCTACCGGGGCGAAACTCTCCTCCTCAGCCAGAACCCCCTGTCCCCAGGAGTGGGAAAGCATCACGGCGGTGGGAGCCGCGGCTGCGAGCGGGACGGGCCGCCGGCAGGACCGCGGGGAGGTGGACGAGGGACCGGGGACCGAGTGGGGGGTACTAACACCCCCCCGCCTCCCCGACCGCCGGGATTGGCCTGCGGGCGGGCGGATGATAAAGGCATCTAAGGCTGCCCCACAGCTCGCTGTCTGGGCTGGCGGCCGAGCCCCCGCCCCCCACCCCCCGCGGCCGGCTGCCGCTGCGCCTGCGGGGGGGCGGTCCCGTCGGTGCGGCTGCACGGACGGCTGGGCCTGAAAAGCGGAGGGAATGGTAAAAATTGTACTGCCTCTAATAATAAAGATCTCTGACTGTCGTTGCTGGGTGCTGTGTGCGGGGGGGTCATGCTAGGCTAAAGGGGTCGCTGACCCTGACGGTCGTGTCTGCTTGTACGGGTGTGGGAGGCGGGGGGAAGGGGACACCGCCGCTCCCTCCCCCGGTGGGGGTCTGTGTGTGCGCGGCGGGGCGCGGGGAGCAGCGCTCTTACCTGCTTGCTGTACTTGCCGCTGGCCTGGCAGCTGTACTCGGAGCAGTGGTCCGACCCGATGGAGATGTTGTCGCCGGTGCCCACGAAGGTGTTGGCTGGGGGCAGGTCCTGCACGGCCTGGTGCTTTTTGCCAGCAGTGGGGGACTGTGGGTGCAGCTGGACGGTGGGCAGTGGTGAGCTCGACTTGTAATGCCTGGCCAGGTCCGGGCTGCCCGGGCCGCCGTTTACCGAGCGGTACCGGCCCATACCGGGGCTGTCCGAGAGCTTCTCATTGACGCTGTCATAGCGCTGCCCGTTGGGCTTGGAAGCCTCAACAGTGACGATGCTGCTGTAGAGGGGCTGCTTGCCCTTCTTGCCTTTCTTGTCCTTCTTGGGCTTCTTGGCCTTGTCATGCTGCTGTGGGGTGAAGAAATCCTCATGGTCCTTCTTGCCAGCCTCGTAGCCATGTTTGCCCTTGGAGCGGCAGTAGCGGGCCATGACCACCACCAGGATGAGGAGGATGACAGTCATGATGCCAGCCACTACACCAATGACTATGCTAAGCTGCTGCTTGCTCAGCTCGTAGCTGGGGTCTCCGGCGATGTCCTGGGCCAGGGGCGTGTGGAGGCTGCGGGACACCTGACTCTCCACCATGGTGGCATTAGATAAGCTCTCGTTGACGAAGACATGCAGCAGGGCAGTAGTGGACTGGGGTGGCTGCCCACTGTCGTTCACCTGCACCACAAGGCGGTGCAGGCCATAGTGCTTGGGGGCCAGCTTGCCCACCAGTGACACTACGCCACTGGCTGGGTCAATCTCAAAGAGTTTGAAGGGGTTGCCCCCAACAATGCTGTAGTTGAGGTCAGCGTTGAGACCAGTGTCAGCATCTGTGGCAACCACCGTGGCCACCACAGTGCGCATGTTGCTGGAAGGTGGCAGCACGGTGTAGGAGCTGTTGCTGGGGAAGGTGACCGTGGGCGCATTGTCGTTCTCGTCCATCACAAAGAGGGACACAGTGGCAGTGGCAGAGTGTGGTGGCTCTCCTCCATCCACTGCCTTCACCTTAAAAGTGTAGCTGGTCTGCTGCTCCCGGTCAAAAGAGACAGTGGAGAAAATGGTTCCAGTGTCATTTTCGATAGAGAATATGCCGGCTGCCTGGTCATGGTCACCAGGCTGGATGGAGAGGCTGAGCTCGGCGTTGTGGCCCTTGTCGAAGTCCATCACAGTCACCATGCCCACAGGACTGTTGGGCTGCAGGTTCTCCTTCACATAGAAAGTGAACACGTCCTGCATGAAGCGCGGCTCATTGTCGTTGCGATCTGCCACCCGCACCACCACAGTGGTGGAGCCCTGCAGTGATGGCATCCCCTTGTCCCGGGCCGTCACCTGGAACTCGTAGGTGTCACGTTGCTCACGGTCCAGCACTGCCTGCACTGACACATCCCCAGAGTCAGGGTCAATGCTGAAGATGCCACCTGGCACTTCCGAGGAGAGGGGCGAGGCCTCCAGGGAGTAGGTGATCTCAGCGTTCTTACCGCTGTCTGCATCTGTTGCAACAACCGTGGCCACCCTCTCGCCAGGCAAGTTGTTCTCTGGGAAGGAGACCTCTAGCACGGCCTGGCTGAACACAGGAGGGTTGTCGTTAGTGTCCCCAACCCGCACCAGCAAGGAGTTGTTGCTGGACAAGCTGGGGCTGCCTGAGTCCACAGCCACAATCACCACGTTGTAGTCACGGACAGCCTCGTAGTCCAGAGGGGCTGAGGTATGGAGGAAATACTTGCGCTTGTTCTGTGGCTCCCCTTCACCCTCGCTGGCTGGCTTGAGCTGGAAGGGCACGTCACCCACCACAGTGCAGGTCACCACGCCATTTTCACCCTGGTCCCGGTCTGACACCTGCACCAGGGCAATGGGGGTATCCACCAGCACGTCCTCGGCCACACTAGCCACCCCATCCCGGAGAGGGATGCGCCCAATTTTCCGGATGTCAATGGTGGGCACATTGTCGTTCTCATCACGGATGTTCAGCACAACTGTGGCCTTGTCTGTCTTGGGTGGCTGGCCCCGATCTCGGGCCATGACAGTGAAGCGAAGCTGGTTTACCTCCTCCCTGTCAATGCGGTGCAAGACGCTGAGCCAGCCAGAGGTCTCATCCAGCCGCAGCAGGCGCCTGACGGACTCAGTGGCTGCCCCGAAGACATACTCAATCTGCCCGTTCACCCCCACGTCCAGGTCGGCGGCTCGCAGCTGCAGGATGGGGGTCCCGGGGCTGCTGTTCTCCGCCAGGTCTGCCTCGTAGACGCTCTTCTCGAAGCGGGGGCTGTTGTCATTCACGTCGGTGATCAGCACCCTCAGGATGGCCTGCGAGGACCGCGCCGGGTCGCCGCCGTCCCGCACGCGGAGGCTGAGCTCGTAGGAGTCCCGCTGCTCCCGGTCCAGCGCCCCCTTTACGATCAGCTGCGGCTGCTTCTCCCCGTCGAGGGTGTCGGCCACCTGCAGCTCGAAGACGCTGCTGCGGGCCACCGCCTCCGCCTCCTGCCGCCGCTTGCTGCCGCCGGGGTAGGGGGCGCCCTCCGAGCCCGAGCCCCCCCCGCCTCCCCCGAC
>VZTO01014177.1:16899-36087 GCA_013400615.1 Syrrhaptes paradoxus
CCTCCCCCCCCTCCCTCCCCCCCCCCCCCCCCCCCCCCTCCCTCCCCTCACTCCCACCTGGCCCCTAATAAACTCCCCCGGTAAGCTAACAGAGCGGCTGAGCGTCCGGGTGATCAACTATAAAATCCCTCTCTTCCTGGAAACTTATTGTCTTATGGTTGGTGCAATTGGTGGTCCAAACCCTGCTGCTGGCTTCTCTGCTGCTCTCCCTGCCTTCCAGTTGCGATATACTTACAGTTCACGGGACAGTGTATTCTGCTTTTTAAAGATTCATCTCGGTAGATAGGATGGGATTTTCGTCCTCCTCCCCCTTCTCCTCCTCCACTCTGATTTTACTGTAATCACTTTGCAAGGTTTGCAATAAAAGCATGAGCAACGCTGTGCTATTCGAAGCCCCCCAGGTCGTCTTCTTCGACACTAGAGTTAACTACAATTCACTCACTCTCTTTTTGCTCTCCTCTCTCTCCCTCAGCCGTTTACGACCAAGGCATTAGCTTTATTCTTTCCCCTCTCTGCACACACAGGGGGAAAAAAAAATGTGATTCGTTTTATTCAAAGGGCTTGNGAGCCCTGCAGTGATGGCATCCCCTTGTCCCGGGCCGTCACCTGGAACTCGTAGGTGTCACGTTGCTCACGGTCCAGCACTGCCTGCACTGACACATCCCCAGAGTCAGGGTCAATGCTGAAGATGCCACCTGGCACTTCCGAGGAGAGGGGCGAGGCCTCCAGGGAGTAGGTGATCTCAGCGTTCTTACCGCTGTCTGCATCTGTTGCAACAACCGTGGCCACCCTCTCGCCAGGCAAGTTGTTCTCTGGGAAGGAGACCTCTAGCACGGCCTGGCTGAACACAGGAGGGTTGTCGTTAGTGTCCCCAACCCGCACCAGCAAGGAGTTGTTGCTGGACAAGCTGGGGCTGCCTGAGTCCACAGCCACAATCACCACGTTGTAGTCACGGACAGCCTCGTAGTCCAGAGGGGCTGAGGTATGGAGGAAATACTTGCGCTTGTTCTGTGGCTCCCCTTCACCCTCACTGGCTGGCTTGAGCTGGAAGGGCACGTCACCCACCACAGTGCAGGTCACCACGCCATTTTCACCCTGGTCCCGGTCTGACACCTGCACCAGGGCAATGGGGGTATCCACCAGCACGTCCTCGGCCACACTAGCCACCCCATCCCGGAGAGGGATGCGCCCAATTTTCCGGATGTCAATGGTGGGCACATTGTCGTTCTCATCACGGATGTTCAGCACAACTGTGGCCTTGTCTGTCTTGGGTGGCTGGCCCCGATCTCGGGCCATGACAGTGAAGCGAAGCTGGTTTACCTCCTCCCTGTCAATGCGGTGCAAGACGCTGAGCCAGCCAGAGGTCTCATCCAGCCGCAGCAGGCGCCTGACGGACTCAGTGGCTGCCCCGAAGACATACTCAATCTGCCCGTTCACCCCCACGTCCAGGTCGGCGGCTCGCAGCTGCAGGATGGGGGTCCCGGGGCTGCTGTTCTCCGCCAGGTCTGCCTCGTAGACGCTCTTCTCGAAGCGGGGGCTGTTGTCATTCACGTCGGTGATCAGCACCCTCAGGATGGCCTGCGAGGACCGCGCCGGGTCGCCGCCGTCCCGCACGCGGAGGCTGAGCTCGTAGGAGTCCCGCTGCTCCCGGTCCAGCGCCCCCTTTACGATCAGCTGCGGCTGCTTCTCCCCGTCGAGGGTGTCGGCCACCTGCAGCTCGAAGACGCTGCTGCGGGCCACCGCCTCCGCCTCCTGCCGCCGCTTGCTGCCGCCGGGGTAGGGGGCGCCCTCCGAGCCCGAGCCCCCCCCGCCTCCCCCGACAGCGCGGCGGCCGCCGTCCCCGCCGGGCTCCTGCAGCAGCTCGTAGCGCTCGATGCCGTTCCGGCCGAAGTCCCTGTCGGTGGCGGTGGGGAGTAGGTAGAGGGTGCCCACAGGCCGGTTCTCCTCCACTGTGAGCGTGAGGACAGGGGAGGGGAAGGTGGGAGTATTGTCATTGATGTCCAGGATGATGACCCGGCCCTCGAAGAGGTCCACCCAGCTCTGCGAGGGGCCGATGACCGACACCTCGAAGTCCAGGAAGCACTCGTTCTCGTCGAAGATCATCTGGCACTGCGGCAGCTTCTCGCGGTCGATGCGCCGCTCCGTGGTGCTCAGCTCCCCGGTGATGTTATCGATCTTGAGATAGTCGGAGCCCGATTCCAGGCTGAATGTCACCTCTCCGGAGCCCGTCACGATTCCCAGGTCGGAAGCCACGTTGCCGATGCGGATGTCGGCGGGTCCCTCCTCGGCCAGCCGGTACCTCAGGAGCTGCTTGGCCGCTGCCAGGCTGACCCAGAGCGGCGGAGAAAGGAGGAGCAAGAAGCAGCAGCAGCAGCAATGTACAAAGCCAAGGAGACTCCGCATCTTCCTCATCTTCCTTCCACCTACCCCCCTCCCCCCCCCCCCCCCCCTCCCCCCCCCCCCCCCCCCCCCCCCCCCCCCCCCCCCCCCCCCCCCCCCCCCNATTGGTGGTCCAAACCCTGCTGCTGGCTTCTCTGCTGCTCTCCCTGCCTTCCAGTTGCGATATACTTACAGTTCACGGGACAGTGTATTCTGCTTTTTAAAGATTCATCTCGGTAGATAGGATGGGATTTTCGTCCTCCTCCCCCTTCTCCTCCTCCACTCTGATTTTACTGTAATCACTTTGCAAGGTTTGCAATAAAAGCATGAGCAACGCTGTGCTATTCGAAGCCCCCCAGGTCGTCTTCTTCGACACTAGAGTTAACTACAATTCACTCACTCTCTTTTTGCTCTCCTCTCTCTCCCTCAGCCGTTTACGACCAAGGCATTAGCTTTATTCTTTCCCCTCTCTGCACACACAGGGGGAAAAAAAAATGTGATTCGTTTTATTCAAAGGGCTTGTGTCCGGAAAACCTCCAAATCCTCTTAGCAATGGGCAGTTCTTAAAAAAAAAATTAAAAAGGTAAAGAAAAAAAAAATCCCAATAATGTCGGTAGCTGCACAGTTGATAGGAGAACCCCGTGTATTACACAGCAGTCCACAGAATATCCCCTTTGGTTGTCAGAAAAGCACCCAAATCCATCTTCAGAGATCGCCTAAAATGTTCAGCTCTTTCTCCGGAGCTGATTTTTTTCTAACAACTCTGCGCAAGGTCATTAGTCACAAAGCAACGATACAGAAACTGCAGAAGCTGTCTGCCCAGAATTTGCAAGGCTGTAGATATGAACATAGACACACAACAGTCCCAAGTTTGTTTTCGCATCCGCAGTTTGTGTGTGTGCCTTACCTGCATTTGCACTGCATGTGTTATAGCAATCTGGATCTGCAGCACTGAGAGCGATTCACAAATGAGATTGCAGTCTCTCCCTCTCTCTCTCTCTCTCTCCTCTTCCTTCCCGTCCCAATGCAGGTAACCAGATCTGAACTTGATCCTTTCAGTTCAAAGGTTAGCAACAAAACTATGTGTCCAAAGGCGATTATTGGTCTCTCGTAAATATACCCGGAGCGGAACAAGATGTAACTGGATCCCCCACGTGAATTAACACAGATTCTGAATTAAATCCATATAAGCGGAATGGCAAAGGGGAGGGGAAAAGAACCGCGACGCGATTAAAAAAAAAATAGAGTTCTGTTTGAAAATTAAATTATATCGGTCAGTTGTTTCCTGTGGTCTGCACCGCCACGGTGGGTGAAATCTGCAATTGTGTATTCCCTCCTGTGTCTTTCAGAGAAGTGTGGCTCAGGCGCTTTCACGGCAGAGCGGCTTGTGCTTTAAAATGCTGAATGGCAACTGAGAAGCTTCCCACTCTGGAAAAAAAAAAAAAAAAAAAAAAAAGCAGCAATAAACCGGCAAGTTTGCCCAAAGTGGTGGGAGCTGCTGAAACCTCTCTCGGTAGCTCTTCCCTGACGCTGCAGCAGCAGAGACGCCTGCGCCACATACAGAAAGAGAGAGGGAGAGAGAAAGGGAGAGCGGAGAGAGAGCGAGAGTGAGAGGGAGGAAGGGAGGGAGGAGGAGGAGGAGGAGGAGAAGGAGGAGAAGGAGGAGGGAGAACGAGTCAAGCGCTGCACTCCAGAAAGCCCAGCCTTACCCTCTGTCTCTGCTGCTGCTAGTGCTGCAAGTGGGATAGCCGCTCGTCACAAAACACCAGTTCAGTCCTCAAAACCCTCATTACACGCCCGAGTGTCGCTGCTGTTGCCTTCTCAAACTCGTGATCTCTCCTGCCCTTTCCCTCCCCACCTCCGCTGCAGACTGTGAACCGAGCAACGATTTTTAAAGCAAATGTTTATTCGCTTTTTTTTTTTTTTTTTTTTTTTTTTTTTTTTTTTTTTTTTTTTTTTTTTTTTTTTTTTTTTTTTTTTTTTTTTTTTTTTTTTTTTTTTTTTTTTTTTTTTTCTATCGTTTTTTTTTTTTTTTTTTTTTTTTTTTTTTTTTTTTAGGCAGAGCTGGGGCTCTGCATTTTGTGGAATCGCTCTGGTAAGAAAACTCGTTTCCCACAGATTCCCACCTCCCCTGTCGTGCCGGTGCTTTTGTGAAATAGCTGCAGTCACTGTAACTGCATACAACTCCGGGGAGGAAGGGGGGGGGGCTGCCTTACACCTCAGACTTTCGTCCTGTTTCCCCGTGCTGTTTGAGCCTTTCTGTGTTCACGTTTTCCCTACTACCATGATGTGAATGTTTGTGGGTTTCCTAGGAGAAAAAAATAAATAAAAATCCTTCGGAGAAGATGATCAGGAAGGGAGCAAGAGGGTTAGTAGAATAAACACATGTAAGAAGTAACAGATTTATTTCTGAACAGAGACTTGCTGCTTCGATGACTGCTAAAATGTAGCGTCACCTACCTGGGTAAGTGGGAAATAAACTTTAACGTTAAATCTCTCCGCTCAACTTTGTTTATTCTAGCGTCCCTAGTTCGCTTCTCGTTTTGACTTTGTGCCATTTAATCACCTATGGTATTTGCCTGCCCCTGCGCCCTGAGTGATGCCTGACTCCTCTACCTCTCCTCTCCATTCTGATCCCGGAGGGAAAAGAAGGAGGCTCCAGGGGGCTGGCGGGAGAGGGGGGACCTGGGCGAGCATGAGGCAACCCACGGGAAGAGAACCGCGGTGCGGGGGGATGTGGTGGGGGTGTGTGTGTGTGCGCGCAGCGAGGGGGAGGCAGGAATCCAGCTGTTCTCTCTCCCCCTGTGAACACATGTGGGAAGACAAGTTGTTGCAGGTTCTGTGCGTGCGTGTGTTTTAAATGGTTATTTTGAATAACGACGCATGCAGACGGATGTAGTGAAATGCCTTTCTTTCATCGCGACGGCGCATCTGAGCGAAAAGCAGCCGGATGTGCCGAGGTGGTTCAAAGCAACGGTCACAGCGTGTCTTTGTCATTTGGGGCGGTGAGTGAACGTGGGAGGGAGGGAAGGTTGCCACCTCTTTCCTTGGGGAGGCCAGAGGCACACAGAGGCAGAGTCGCGCCGCGTGGAACCGGCGCTGGGGGGTGAGTGAGTGAGTGGATGGGTGAGTGACCGCTCCCCCGCTCCGGAGGGCTGAGGGGCTGCCCCCCCGGCCCCTCTCCCTGCCTCACTAGGACGCGAAAACCCTCCCCCGCCGCTGCTGGTGACACTCGGCTTTATATCTGCAGCATCAGCGAGAAAGCCCGTCTCGGCGCAGGCTCAGTGCTCACCGCCGCAGTCCCGGACGGAGGAGGGGGGCTCGGGAGCTAAGCATGTTCGCAGCGGGTTAAGTAGGATTAATACCAAATCCCTATTATATTTGCAAAGCAACTTGAATTTATCAAAATTCCCCCTCACTGTTCTGGAGCTCCGAGAGGAGGAAATTTTGCCCAGGGTGTAAGATCCAGACACACCAGTAAGTAGGAATACCAGCATACGGCATTACACTGGCTCCCTGCACTAGCAGTACAATTGCAGCCCGAAGCTCCCGCTGTTCCTTTCCCTTTGTGCTTTTAAACGCATCCAGGAAACTTACATATATTCGCCAGGGGAGGGGCGGGATGAAAGTGCTTTTAACCTCCCTGCCATAAACTTTAATCGGATTCCGGGCTGTTGCGCGGCATGGACACCTCGCCTCTTGTCTGCGCCTCCTTCCCCATTGTCTCCCATGTCTACTTCTACTACGGTCTGCTTTGCCAGATCCTCTTTCAAGCGAATGAGTTATTTCTCTTGCCATGTGCAATCGCTCCCCTCCTCCCCTTCCTACCCCCGCTGGCCTCTCTTACACACACTATGCCTTTCACATGCTGCGCCCCCCCAGCTCTCCCTCCCTTTTTTTTTTTTTTCTTCAGTGTCTTCACATGCAATCTCTCTCTGCATGTGCAATGTCTCTCCTGCTCTCGAGCGCTGCGTCCTTCACAGTGGATTGGTTCCTCTTTCGGAGCAGAGGTAACGGCCTATCATTCCCCCTTCCTCCCCCGCCTCCTCCTTTCCTCCCCCAGGGCAGGCGGCCGGCGTGGGAAATGGGCCCGACGTGCGCTGCATGGTGGATGGCAGCGCTGCTCCGGCTCCACGCGCCCTGCCTGCCGGGAGGGGGCCGGCGCTGTGCTGGCCGTGTCCCGTGTCCCCCCCAACCCCCATCCCTTCCATCCCGCTCGTCCGTGATGGGCGAGAGGGGAATTACCGCCCCCCCCCCTCCCCCCTCCGCCTNCCCACCCCGCGATGCGCACAGATGCCCACGCGCGCTCAGACGCGACATGGCATTTGTCCTCCTGATCTGGCGAGATAAGTGGGAAGCGGGACCACGAATGTAATCGGCTGCAATAAATAAAATAGCTCGAGATGCTGGAGAGGTACAGAGGGGAAATAAGAGCTTGTGTCCTTAAAGGGAACATCTGATAAGGCCACCGAGGTGGCATCTTGCGTGTGGGAAGGAATCCGTCTTGCTGACATTCGCAGCCTGCTGTACGTGGGGAAATCCTAAAGCACCCTGGGAGCTTCCCCAGCTCCTCTGCACCTCCCCCCGAAGCTCCCTCTCCGATGCAGCAGGGCTTTGTTTTCGTTGTTGTAGTTGTCGACTGGAAAGACAGGGGTCATCGCTAAAATATGCAGATGCAATTAATGGATGGTTGATCTGCATTTCTTGGCGGAGCCCGATTCCTGCCGCCGGCGTCCGAACTCGCGCCCGCAGTTGGCGCTTTCAGCCCACGACAATTTGTCGTTCGCAGCTAAGGAATGTCCGTGGCTCTCACTGGAAAACTACTTGTGGGATCTGCAGTGGTAATCCATCTCGGGCTAAAGAGAAACAGATTATTTAGATATCTGTACCACTCTATACGTTAATAAATATATACATTACCTATTACTATTTGCACACACGTGCACAAACAAATGAAGAGGATTCCGAAGGAAAAAAAAATCGGGGGCTTGAAACTAACATTCATAATAATACGAGAAAAAGGTTAAATACAGTAAACATGACAGCAAATTCGAAAGCAGGGGAAAAACAAGGACAAAAACCCCCACATAGAGCAGTTAAAGCCGTTTGACGGAAGGGAGAAACTAACTCAAGAACTCCACCAAGGGACAAACAGATGAAATGACACCACAGCAGCACTAAGCCCGCGTTGACCTTTCATCTTCCTGAAGCGTCGTGCTGATCTGGTGCAATTCTGCTGTGATCTCTTCACCTCCCTTCCCTACCACAACCTCCCCCCGGCCGCTGCAGAGCTCCCTGAGTTCGTTGCCATGAACATACCGGGAGGTCGGCTGAGTTACAGGGAGTGCTGACACTTGCCCGGTGTCTCTCACCACTTTGCAAATATGCTGGCTGTGTAGTAGCATGTAATAGGCAGAAGTGATTAAATTATTCATTGCAGCAACAGCCTTTCTGATGGACATTAAAACCCAAGAGTTTAAATAAGGAAACCACAGATTTACTTTTAAGCAGGTAACAACTGCATCTGTGCTTATTTAACAGAATGCTAGCTAAGCATGGAACCAGTGACTTTGTTTAAATCCTATTTCTTTTACTCTCAGTGAGAATTTTGAACTAAATAATGCACCATAAAAGATACTGACAGAGCAAAAGTAACTGTGTGTTGGATAACTGTGGTTAAATCTCACATGATCATAATTGCTTATTCTTAAAGTAATATTTGAGGTCTGTTCAAAATAAAAGGCTCTTGCATAAGCATGATTCCATCAGCATTTCTGAGTTCTCACATTTATAAAGAATGATGAAAAGTAACATCTAGCACAAGTGGTTGTGATTCTATTTGCTAGGATTTTTGCAGCATAAATATACGCCTTACAAATCACAATGATTAAGTTTGAGGTTTTTTTTTTCTTTTTAATGACATTATTCTATAGAATCTGTTATGAAAGGTCTTTTCCAGACAGAGTGGTTTTTTTTCCAGATATTGTTAAAAAAATCTAACCATTCAAAATCATGCAGAAGTGACAGGGAGATTATGCTTAAAATCTGAAGGAAAACTAATGAAGAGTCTTAAAAAACTCATGAATTTTCATGAGGGAAAACAGTTCTTGGTTAGATTTATACTTTATATGCAACTACTGGTTTTCCTGGATTTACAGGGATATAAATGAGTGCTACACTCAGCCCCATTATTTTATAGATTTATTTTTTTAACTATTGTTCAGTTTTTCTAAATGCAAAGTAAACTACAGGAAAAAAAAGCATTTTAAGTGAGTTTGAATTAATTCCTCTCAAAAATAGAGGGAAATTATAAATCATTAGTATATATTCTACATAAAAAAATACAATGAGACATTCAGGGAAGATAGTTTAAGCTGGATTTAATTTAAATGAAATGAATGAGAACTGGGTAGCACTGACAAAGAAAGAAAAATGTGTTCATTTTTACTGAAAATATTAAATGGGTATAGTTGATATGCATATGGATTCACTAGCAGAGAAGACCACAGTTACTTCTGGAAATAATGTAGGATTTTTTGGTATAATGTTTCCAAGATTGATATCAATAGTGAGCCCACTGAAGGTCTCAAAAGTGCTTTGTAAATTATCCCTATGAGATAAAAGGAAGTTTAATGACCTGCTCAGTCACCCATCAAGCCACTAACACATGAGTCTTTCCAGATAAAGTTCATCAGACCACAGTTTTGCATGTCTATAGTTTTTAAAATATATTCTGGATTCACCTCAATATTTGTCTTTGAATAAATGACAACGATTTCTGCTTTATTTGATGGACTGCTGGAAAGGTCATTTTGAAGAGAGCTTAAAACAATCTTGTGTTCCAGAGAACTACAGATAAAAACAAAAGTGTTGTATCATGAAATTTGATGGATAGCCGTAAAATATACTATACTGTTACTGATATATTGAAATACAGTATTCTCAGCTCCTACTCCCACTTATGTCTGTCACCTATCCCTCATATACAGAACTGAGTACACAGATTTTCTAAAACCACTTTGCCTGTGCACACTTGTGAAGGCTTCTCAACCTAATATTATTTTTGAGTTCTGTGCTCTACATTTTGGTGGTTTTTTGTTTGTTTGNAGGACGCCCCAGAACCTCTGGGAGACCCCCAGCACCCATGGGTTTTTAGGATACTGCAAATATCTTTGCTATGAGTTCAAGTTTTCTATAATTTTAAAATGAGTATCACCAGATCATAAAATCTTTTGTCTCATATTCCTAGTGCATCCTGTGCAGCTTTAATTTGTTATTAGTATAAATCAGGATAGCATAAAAGATCTAGCATGTCTGTGAATCTACTGTGTCAGCTGCCTGTTGAATAGAAGAGGAAATATCCAAGCAAGATGGCAACTCTGCAGAGTTCAGAGGAAGAACCTTTGATATTAAAATTCCAGTGTTGTTATGGATAATTGAATTCTGTGGCGCTCTTTTCCCTTCTGTGAGTTAACACCAATGTATGTTATTGACTATACCTAAAATGTAATTTTTAACTCTACACACATACTCACTGATTTGGGAGCTTTAATGTTTCTGTCTACTTCATTAAAAAAAAAAATCATTGCTCTCTGTCTGAAATAAGGGTAATATAAATACACAGTTATTATAAATTAAGGAAATAAATATGGTGGCAAGGAAAATAATTTAGAATAGGACCAAGCTGTTGAGTGCTTATTGGACAGTCTATTTGGCCTAGTTCTGCAATAATTAAAACTGATTTACAAGTGTTTTATGATGTTAGACTTGCCATTTCTTTTTTACATGAAAAGTGCAGCATTACAACGCTTAGAGTTCATATTGTTGTAGCCCATATTTAGCTGTACAATGCAGAAGCACACCATTTTTTCCTTAATCCTTTGTTTGACCCTAACAGAGGCATGACTATTGATTGAAAAAAAAAGTAAGGGCTATTCACCTGCTGCCATCTGCTGTTAGTGGTGAGCAAGAGAAAGCAAATGTGAAGAGGTGAAGTCCCTTGCACCTTTCCCTGAACTAGATTAAAACATAAACATATGCATCCATGCCTGTATTGCACAGGCCTAGTGAAGAGCTTTGTCATTTAGACAAAATGAGAATTAGAGGCTGGGGAAGGTCGTGCTTATATCGCCCTAAACCAGGATCCTATAAACACCAACAGGAAAAAAGTAAAGCCAAGTTCATCCAATAGACAAATGTATTTTAGGCTCTTAAGCACTGAGCTATATGCTGGTACAACCCTGATCAGCTTTGCTTCTGAAATGTTTTGCACTGCTACCTTAATTCTCCAAGATGAGTGAAGGGGTTGTAGCTGCCCTTCCTGTGGGGAAGATTACATAGCCCGTCTTTTAAATTATTTATTATATTCTCCTGCTGTCTTCTTTGCACTTTTTGCTGTGCACAGGCAACCACACTTTTATGCCTGCTTTAACTGTTTTGCAAAGTTTCTTGGTGATCATCCATCGCATAATTACATTTTTAGCTTCCTTTATAAGAGTAATAAGTACTGTACAGAGTGGGTTTTTATGACCTGCAATATATCTAGAGGAAGAGAGGTACTGATAAGTTTCCACGTTTTTCATCTTCTGATAGAAGCCTGACATATCTTCCAGTTCATTCATTCTGTGAGATGATTAAAAAGTTGCTCTTCAACAAACTAAACCTCATCCAGGGCTCAGCAGGAAATAACTGCAATCTAAGCACATTAAAGAACAGACAGGGCAAACCAAAGTGTACCTCTTTCTTTGCCTTTTAAGATCATGGGAAAAAGAGAAAAGCAGTCTAATATTGTGATAAAACTGGAAGCCTGCAGCAGCTGGTTGATGGGTAAGGATATAGAACCTAATCCAAAGCATACAGAAGTCAATGGAAGTACTTTGACTAAATAAGCTTTACATTAGGCACCTAGTGAGTGAATGATGCTTAAAGTATTCATGTAGATCTTAAGCAGATGAATGAAGAAGAAAATTATGTGCATTTTAATCAAAATAATTGCCATTAAATAATTTGGTGTTGTAAATGTTATTTTGCCTGACCACAGAGATAATGTTTATGACTTATAATAAACTGGCAGTGGATCCTTGGGTGCTGAGTTCTATCCTCCACTAGTGAAAACACTCATGTTGCATAAAAAAAATTATATATATACAAAATTCTTATGCTGATATTGATGTCGAAATTTAATACATCACTATAAATATCCTCACGCTCTTTTTACTTGTTTATGTATTTACAGAGAGCATTGATCTTGTGTTAGTTTTGTTTGCGAAGTAATACAAGATTCTCCATTTTCCTCTCAAGAATTAAGTTTTACATTCCTGATATCATGCTGACGGACTTCCCCTTCACCTCTACTCCATTTTTAGTGGCACTTTCAGTGAATTGTTTATTAACATGGAGAACAGGAATTGTTAATGATTTCCATCACGAAGGTGTATTCTACCTGATGTAACAGCGTTAAAGATCCCTTTCTTTCCCAGAAATACCTTGTCTAATACTCCATATTAGCATTTGCCATAGCTACATTCTGTTTTCATGATTGATAGTCTTTAGTAGATTGGCTGGATCTGTCTTTTCCTCTGTCATTTCCAGCTGATGAACTCGCAGTTTATAGCAGAAAATCTTGTTATATTGCTCTTTGTACTATTACATTTAATCCCATTTCTATTACAGAAATTATCAAGGTAATCTGATTCTTCTTGTATGTTTTTTTTTGTGATTCTCAGACTTGTTTTACAAGCAAATTTCAGCAGTGTGCTCCAAGTTTTTGTGATCTAGTTTTTGATTTAAGTATCATAAAGGTCTGTTAGAAGACTGTCAGTGAAGAACTCTTTAACAGCTACCATGACAGCTGTTAAGACACCTCCCAGTAGACCAGGTTGCTTAAAGCCTCATCCAGCCTGGCCTTGAACACCTCCAGGGATGGGGCATCCACAGCTTCTCTGGGCAACCTGTTCCAGTGCCTCACCACCTGGACAGTAAAAAATTTCTTCCTAATATCTAGTCTAAATTAATGGCAGATGGCCTTCCTCAGGGGTTGGCATTGGGATCAGCACTGTTTAATGTCTTTCTTTGAGATATGGACAGGGGGATCGAGAGCACCCTCAGCAAGTTTGCCTACAACACCAAGCTGTGTGGTGAGGCTGATAAGCTAGAGGGAACGGATGCCATCCAGAGNTGAGACCCCACCTGGAGTACTGTGTTCAGATGTGGGACCCCCAACATAAGAGACATGGACCTGCTGGAGAGAGTCCAGACGAGGGCTACAAAGATGAGCAGTCAGTTGCAACACCTACCATATGACGACAGGCTGAGAAAGTTGGGATTGTTTAGCCTAGAAAAAGCAGATTTCAGAAAGCTAAGGGAATTCCAGTTTTAATTTTAAAACTATGCGTCAGTACAGCTAACTTTTTAACTAAGCTATTTATCTTTTATTTATTAACTTTTGTTTTTCTTTAAAAAACATTTTGGCATTTTCATACTAAACTTCTATTTTTTTTATTTTCTCAAGGCAGACTGCATGACTCACAGAGCAGTTTAAAGAGGGTATGTTTAATTTACTACAGTTCCAAAAAGTTCACAAACACAAAATAGTGAGAAGAAAAGTTTTCTAGTTTTCATCTGGTGTCTCGTTCTTGGAATAAGTTATTGACTTACCTTGGTAGTATTACTACTTTGAAAGTTACAAGCAAGAATGATAACATCAGCTATTGTGACTTTATGTCATTTCAAATAATGTATCTTTTTTTTTGGTTGTTTATTACTTTACTGAACTTTAGCATATAAATTCTTCGTTCTAGGTCTAGAGGTATAGTTAAGTTTTTGAAGAAGTGAAGTTGATTCAATGATACCTGATAATGAAGCTGGATTATTTTACCCATGATGAAATTTACAGACAATCTCATTTAAATAATTTCACTTTCATACATTTCACTATGAACTTGAGCTTTCAAGAGGCTAGCTTTTGTGAGTATTTTGTCTGAATATTGAAATCCGTCCGCCCAAGTTTTTTCAAGTTGCGATCCACTAAAAAACTGAATTTCACGTAAGATTGGTAAGGACTTTACATTTTTAGCAAATAAATTCCTTAAAGACCTAATTCACATTGGGTGTAGCCCAATGTGGTTGACTAGTAGTTTCTTGACAATTTCAGCTCTTTGCCCAGAAACTACTTTCCTCTGGTATTATATGACCTATCTTTTGGGACATAATGTGGAGCAGGAAGGTGCCATGTGTGAACACAGAGGGAAGAAAGTTAGATTTGAATAGAGATAAGAGGATGAAGAAAGGTTATGGGCTGTCCTAAGTATCAATGATGTCAAAAAATAACTGTGAAATTTACTATAAAATTATCCCATTCATGCTCTCTGTAAACAATCGTAACATTGTGTTTAGTTGTTGTTAAAATAGCAAAGGCTTATTCAGAAGATCAAAATGATACAGTCCAGATGACCAATCACATAAACATCACTAACATAGCATATGATGAAATTTTTGTTCTGTTTTCAGTTTGTTTGCTTGGGTTTTAGCTGGGAAATGATCTAACACAAAAAAAACCAGTATAGAAACCCAAAAACTATTACAAGAACATTATTCATATTGCCAGATCAAAAACTCAGAAAATATCAGAATAATACTGTCAGCAGACCCTTAATTCAGATGCCACTGCACCATCCATTGCAATGTTTGATTACAATTTACTTAAGCATTGATGTACTCTTTCTCCATTGGATTTTAATATGGAATGAAATAAGTAAATAAATTAAAAATGAATAATTAAACACAAATGAACAAACATATTAAATAAACAAATACATTTCAATAAATTAAAGCATATTTTTATTTAACTACACAGAACAAATGTGTAAGGTTGCACTTAATCAGAAATTATTTATTATTTTTATTTTTCTATGTTCAGTGTTTGTCTCAACACCTTATTTACTGCACATTGTTCAGATAACATCCTGGACACAGAATTATTAAATGGATTTTTTTATGATGTACATCTCTGCATTGACTGAAAAGTTCAAGAATGTTGTTTAGTTTGTGAAGAACTGTATTACACTAGGGTTACTATGATTCCAATATTACAAATGAGAAGGTAATATGGAGATGTGGGTCAAAAATATCCACAGATTTAGGATATCCAAAACTTTCACTGACATAAAGTATGTCTGGGGATGCTCACTGTTCTGCAAATCAGCCTCCAGATTTCAGGTAAGAATGCAGAAACAGATGAAATCACAATCAAAATGTTATGTTCTGTGACTTAATATCATGGGGGAATTCTATGGTGGAAGTAAGTCAGTCTACAGCTTTAAATTATGATGTTCTAACACATGAAGCACTGTTTTCCTTCTTGATCTCACTTCAGAGAAGGTCAGTTCTGTACAATGAAGCAAGTAGGGGCCTTGAGGGGAAAAAATTTACTCCAATGAAAGACTATGTCAGACTGCACAACTACAAGAGAGTGGAACTACGACTCCATGTATAATTTTATTTTGATAATTTTCTAAATACGAAATAAGCATTTATTTTTTAACCCTAATAATGTCCTTTTAATATAACTGGTATACAGTAGTTTCTGTTACAGACAGAGGACAGCAAAGATCCCAGTCTCTACAAAAGGAAATGCATTCAGATATGCAACACTTTGGAGAAGAAGGAACTGGGGTGGGGGAAAGGACTTTTGAATCAGGATAAGCGGGAGATGCACAGATGGTAGAAGTTCACAAATATTCTAGTCTTTTATCTGGGCATCTTTTGCTATGTAAGTGTGATAACATTTGTTAGAAGGCATGATTAAGGCTTTATAGGCTTCACAGATGGAATGTAATTTAGTGGAAAGATTTGAAAGATAGAAGATTTGGACACTAAATGGATTCCATGAAATGAATTAGAAAGGGTCAGGTCCAGAGAGGCAACACAGATGTAATGACATCTAAATATTGTTCTGTAAACAAAAGTTTGGATGAACAGTTAAATTATCTTCAGTGATTTTACTGGGGTTAGGTTAGGTTGGAATACCTATCTGTGAAAGAGAAGACCTGAGTCAGTTCCCTTAATCCTTTTTTCTCAAAGGAATGTGTGACACAAAACACATAATCAGTTCAGAAAACTTATTTAAAGTCATTTGACATACAGCCACCCTATATTCAGTTAAGTATCCTAACTATTAGGCTACAGAATTAGGTACATTTTCTGCCCCTTCTTCTCCTCCAGTAAAATGCATTTACACTACCACCTTCCCTCTAACTTGTGGCAAGCCTCTTGTATGCTGTGCTGTATCTCAGGTAGGAAGAAAGTGCCTTGAGGACATAAGTCAGTAAACTCAAGAACATTTCCTGTTAAGGGAAATGGAAGACAGTCATGCCAAATGAACTGATTTACCTAGGCCCAATTTCAGAGATTCCTACCCAACATATATACACATACTTGTATGTATATATTTGTAATGTATTTATATTTGGTTACCTAATAATAGCAAGAAAATATTTGTCAAGAAGCTACTGACAGATGTAAAATTCTATAAAGTGCTAGAGCTGTCAATAGGACAGCAAAATTACTTATCAGGGATGTACAGAATATGGTCAGTTTTCTCAGGTTAGATTCATCAGCAGAAAGACTTGGAACTAATAATTCAGGCTGCTTTTGTTTCTGTTATATGCACTTTAAAAGCAGAAATAGTACCTTTTGAGAAAATAGCTTTGTTTTTAATTAGCAAGAAGGATTACGTATCAACTAACTGCCTGTAGAAGAATGGAACCATCACTACTGATCCTTAGTCATGCTGGAAATTTAAGGTCTGAGACTGAGAACAGCTCATGTAATAGTGTTTTCTCACCACACAAACACTCTCATCAAATCCACCATTCAAGGCTGCTGTCACATCTGACTTGCTGATTCAAAAAAATTGACCACTGGGTCAGGCTGAGGGCTAATCAGTCATTAAATACTATTTTTAAATAATATTTTGCTCTTTATGAAGGGAAAACAAAGCTTTCAGATATTCAGTTCTTGAATTATCTTTACAGCAGTAAGATTTGTTGGTGATTCTTCATTAAACCTGATTGCAAACTGGAGAGAGACAAAACTATTCCCATCTTGCAGCTGTTTCGTGGGACTGAAGACGTATTTATGAAGAAAAAAACATATCTTTCTTAAAAAAGGGCACATTTCCATTTTAAAGAGGGATGTCAGAGAGCCAAACTCTGGTATTTGATGTACAAGTATATTGCCAGATTCCCACTTGCTTGTAGCGTGTTCTTGATAAGGCATTTTGTTTGACTGGCTGGCTTTCTTCAGTGCTTTGTTTCCCAGAGCTGTCTGTTCTTTATAAAAATATCTATGTGCCAATTTAAGGCATTTTGAAGTCAATCAGCTGTAAATGTAAGCATGTCTTATGGGACTTTTCTTCACTTTAATGTGGTTAATGAATATGTTCCCATGATTTTTAAACGGACTGGTGCCTCAGCACATTTTCAAAATTACTCTTATTTGAAGACATTTCCATTTATAATGGGGCTTAAATCTCATTTCCCTCAATATCTGCCCTCACTTAGTCTTTTTTAAGTCTTCTCTGGAAAAAATTATATCTCAGCTGCTGCTCCTGCTCTTAATGTTTTCCTAGTGTAGGTAACAGCAGAAACCCAAGTGATGCCTCACTCTGCTGCTCATACAGAGACAATATGCAGACACTGAAATATCCTCCATTCTAGGCTGAAGAGCTCCATTTCATATTATCTGCACACACTGCTTTTGCTTCATGTGTCTGCTAAAGCTTCATGCCTCACTTTAGTCTCTGTGACTTCACATTTTCCCTGTAGGAACTTACAATAATACTGGTAAAGACTGCCTTAATTTCAAGCTACTGCAGATCCTAATTGGAAGAAAAAAAGTCACCTGAAATAGTAGTACAGACACAGCCCTGGATGAGTGGAAGAAGGGAAAATAGAAGCAGATATAAAGAAGGTGAGAAAAGAAGGGGAAGTTATACTATTTGATTGTGTCCTTCAGTTGCTGAGTCAGCAGGAGCCAAGAGCTCTGCAGGGGCACACTTAGCCTTCACATTTCTCCACAGAAACCCCATCTGGCCAACTAAATTGCCAGCAATTGAGAAGTCATGCAGGAAGCTGTATCCAGCTATTCTCATTCAGTGTGAAGGTTACTGTGTCATGGAGGTAGTGGGGAGGAAATAAGGAAAATGTTACAAGACGGTGCCTCTCACATACGGTTAAATAGAAATAACAAATATGTGACCAAATTTGGGCTGTTCACTGCTGTAGTTCTTAGACATTTGGGGAAAATTTAGTTACTACTTTAGAAAGATCCAACATCAGGCAACCTTGGAAAGAAAATTCTTCATGAAGAAAAAAGCTGCAGGGAACTGAATAATCAGATTTTACTACAGAATTTACCTGGCCTTTGCAAAGGCCTTCAACTCTAACCTCCATTTAAAAGGGCTAGAAAAACAAAATGCCTTTTCTAGGTCTCAACATGCAATGTTCATTCGTATGCAAGTACTGAACTGAGATGCAAAACAAACAAAAATATATTTACGTTGCATAAAAAAAAATCTAATAATCTATGTGGGGAAAGCTCCAGAAGAAGGTGACAGCCACTGGTTTATATGAACAATTAGTAAAACACCAATTGCACTTTACTCGTTTAGTTCAGTGTTTCCCAATGAGAGAGGCTGTTCTCACTAGAGAAAAGTGTCAGCATGGAACAGAGTATAATCCAATAAATATATTAACTTAGGCTCTGTGCCCAGACTGTGCTGCCAGCAGTAGCAATCTGAAGGAAGGAAGATGGTCAAGAAGAGCAGTGTGAAGAAATGGGAAATGGGGAAGGAAAGAACAACATAGTAGTTCAAAGCTTGGTGCCAGTGTTTTGTCTCTCTGATCAGAAGAGAGGTAATAGATAAACAAATATCCCTATGTCATATCACTTTAGTTGGCTGGTGCTAGTTATAGTTTGGTATCAGCGGGTTATGTTAGCCTGGAGAGCTGACATACTCTCAGGTGACTAGGTCTCTCGATGCGGCCTTATTGATCAGGTCTTCACATGATTTAAGCAGTTTACAAGGGGATCAGTTTTCTGGTTGAAGTAAGGAATGAGTGATCATTTAGAGTCAAGATTGTGAGTCTTTTGTGTTTGATGTGAAGTATTTGGCTTTCATCAGGAAAACTTAAATCTTAATTTGGGATTTTTTTTCTTCACTGAGTGAAACTTTTTTTCTGTAAACCTCCCAAAGCTTTGATGACCTTGGGGGAAAAAAAAAAAAAAGTGTCCCAGGAACAAGTTAGGTGGTTGTTTAAAAGAACTTACCACCCTATGAGTTTTGAAATTTGCCAGTTCGAAGTCAGTAAGGCTGGAGACGTGTCACATCAGCAGTGAAGCAGAGAGCAGAATAGACACAACATACTGCATTCTGTTCCTGATCAGTTGAAGATAGATATCAACTCTTTCTACTCTCTAGCAGCTATTAAACTGGTACTTGGGGGTAAATTTCTACAAGTCTCAGTTAATTTTAAGATTTTTAAAAGATTTATGTAAGACTTTAACTTTTTTTTTTTTTTTCAGGAAAAGATAAAGAAATGGACAGTTAATTACATTCTTCCCAGAAATATAGCAGTACTGATGAATGTTAAGTCAAGTTATAGTGAATACTGACAAAAGAGTTTTACAGAAGCTGACTTGTTGCTAAAAGAAAGGAGAAAAAGCAGATCTATTAGGGTTCTTCTAGAAATTGTTCTTTCTTCTAAATTACATTTTAATACAGAAAGTGTTTTTGCAATTACAGAATCA